>OX421971.1:76711158-76988658 GCA_949128135.1 Parasteatoda lunata
TGTTGTATGTGCCGAATCCCTGCGATTTCCACATGAACAGTCATTCAGTTACACTGGAGACGTCTTTAATGCAGCATGTAGCATTGTAACGTTCCATCTTTATTGTGGCTGATTAAATTTAAAAAAGAAAAATGCTTGTTTTCTTTCTTATGCAAACGAAAACAAAATGGTATCTCCTTTTTTTTTAGAGAAGGAACATTCAGAACACATCCGAAAAATATTTGTAAATAAAGAGAAAAAAATAGGTATATTCTTATAAAAGTTCAAACCTAATGCCTGAGAAATAGTTTTACTAAATTTAATGGTATAACATGAAAGGCCCATTTAAATTTTAACGTAAAATAAAGAATGCTTACGAAACAAAAAAAGAACTATTCTTTTTTTGTCGCCATTTTTAGTGTTACGAAAATGCGTCTTTGGGACTTGCCAAAAACAAAACAAGATGCAATTTTATTTTTTTAAGAGCGAAATATTTTATGGAGTGAAATATAACGAAAATGTACCAATACCCATAACATGAAACTTTATCTTAGTAAAAGTCCGTTTTGGAAATGTTATTTCATTTTGAATCTTATTTATTAGAGTTCATAATGGCTATAGAATCAGGTGAGAGAAAAGTTAGTTTTGAATCTATGCTAAACTCTATATCGGCCCATTTTCCACCGAAATCCGATTACTACTTTGATTTTAAACAAAGTGTTTCATTTTAAGATTTTTTCCAAGAATTTTAAGTGTAGATTGGCGGCACTTAAAAATCTGCCAAATCTGTAGCTGTGGTTAATACGTAAGTACCGAATTTTTCTTCCATACTTTTCTGAATCATATTACTTCAAATATTAGAATATGCAAGAAGTATACATAAACACATAATTTAATACCATTTAATTTTTCAAAAAAAGTATTTTGACAACAATTTTATCAAAAAATGATAAACTAAAAAACGTAAAATAAAGAATTCTTAGGATAAAAACGATTTTAAAAATTCCTCATTTTTCAATAAAAACTTTCGTGTTGTTTCTTTTTTTTAATTCTTATAGTATTTAATCAGACGTAAAAAAAACATTTTGTAGAGAACGATCATCAAGTACGAAAAAAAATTATTTACAAGCAAATTTTTTATTATAAAAATCATAACACTTACCTGATTTATAAGTCCGGAGAATTCCAAAATGATATGTTCTTTGTTTGAAAACTTTATTCTCAAATAACATATACATAGTTTATCCCTTCATTACTTTTAGGTAACATACCACACATCAAAATTTTATAATTGTAAGATCTCGATATGAATTTTAATATGTAGCTTAAAAACAGAATAGCAGTATTCTAGTTGAAATTCTTTCAAAACTAAAAAACACTTACCAAGAAAACGATAAAAAATTTATTTATAATCAGCACAAAAGATACTTTTTCAAGTAATTCGGATTATTCTTTATTGTTGTTTTCTGAATTATGTAGATACAGAAATATATACTATTCTATGAAGAAGAAGAATATTCTATAACTATTACAGTTCTGTATGGAATTCATTGGAACACATTTATTCATTGGAATGACGAAAGCAATGTTGATTTCATTTTAACTTGTAATGAATTGAAGACAGAAAAATTATTTTACCGCAATACACACATCTGTAACAGCAAGTGATCATGAAATCATTTTATGTTGTTGGTAATAGAAAGGAAAAAAATATTGAGAAGTTGTTCTTCAAATGCTTGGCGTGTTCAGCTTCAATGTTTGGCATGTTCTGATTAGTTTTTTCAAGAAGTTTTACCTTTTCTTTAGGGAAGTTTTGCTTCTTTTTTTATGCTAAGAAAATGGCGTCCGTCATTGCCAATGGTTATGTGGGAACTAATGCACGATATTTACAGTCTCCCGCTAGATGGCGTATCGAGTGTTGCGATCGCGAATACATTGCTGTGGTTAGGGAACGAGATAATAAAATTTAGGTGCTGCCATTAATTCTTGTCTAAAAGCTTTCAATAAAAATTCTTCTAAACTGATTCGATTGGAATGCTTTTGTTTACCTCGTATGTAAAATGATCTCCGAAGCTCCCTAATTAACTAAAAGGTATTTCTGTTTATAGTTATTATTCATTTTTTTAGGTTGCCAAGTAATATTTTAAATAAGGGTTAAAAAATTAATTATACAGTGCACCAAAAAAAAAACGGACCACCAAGAATAACTTTTGGTCTATGATCGGATCTTAACGTTTTAAAACTTATTTTTAATGGTCCGAAGAGGTTACTTTAAATATGTTAACTATTTAATGTAGACGATATTTTAAGTAACGAAATCAGACACAAAAACGTACTTTCTCTGAATAAACATACCTTTTTTCGACGGATTCGGATTTCTGACCCCCTAAATATCGGGGGGTAACTGCAATCTGGGAAATAGGGTCTCCGAAATTTTGGATTTCAAGGTATACAATTTTTCACATCATTTTAAAATATCTGATTTTACATTGCAAAATACAAAATATGAACGAAATCGAGTAAGAAGTTCCTGAGAAATCGAGTTTTAAATATACGACTTTTTTAAAATTTGATTTCTCAGGATTCTTCGACTTTTTTAAAATTTGATACAACCAATTTCGCACAAATTTTGTATTTCGCCACGTAAAGTTAGATACTTTAAAATTCAAAGTTTTTTTCGACTGTTATTACATAAAGTAAAAAATGTTTACAAAAATTTATTTTTTGCATGGAATTATTTTTGGATAAACGAATTTTATAATTGTATGCAAAAGTTTTCAATTCGCTTAAAAATTTCTCTAGATATGACGAAATACGCGAAAAATAAAATTAACATTAGGGGTTCAAATCTTTGGACCCCTCGCCTGACCAACATCTGGGGACCACACTTCTTAGATTGCAGCTTTAAGGTGCTAGGATTGAAAACTGTTTGAAAAAGTAAAATATTTAAGAACAGTTCAGTACATTTGGCTTGGTTACCATTAAAGTTTACATTTTGTACGAGATAATTTTAAAAGGTGACCAAGCTGGTCAACCAAAGGCGACTAGTACATTTAAAATCAGAGATTGAATTAAAATGGCATTTCATTAATTTAAAAATATTTGAGGAAATATATTATAATATTTTGATGAAAATTATTCTCAAATAGCACTTTGTAGTTATATGAATGACTATTTTAGCCTTCAAAATGTGCCTTCGTGGAGGACTTTTTGATAGATTTAACCCACATTTGCGTCACATGGGGAGGAAAACCACGGAAACTTCCCACGGTAAGCCTGAAGGTAAAGGGACTCTAGCCCATGATCCGTCTATTACTGAGCGTATTTCACGTCAGCACTTTGGTCGATGCAAGTCGGATGTGGATTCGTATCGACCAGTCATCGCAGGGATTCGAACCCAGTTCACCTCATTGGAAGGGGAACACTCTATCCCCTGAGCCATCTCGGTTCTTATTTTATTAAATATTTTCAAATAAAGTAGTCTTTTATTCGTTACTACGTTCACAATTGTCTTTGTATACTTAATTTCTAAAGTAAGGGTTCCGCCGTAAAAATTTTGATCATTTAGGGTTCCATAGCCGAAAAGAATTGGAAACTACTTACGGATCCAACTGATCGTCATGTAGAAACTAATTTAGGTCATTTTTATGAAGAAAATGATTTCGAACGCTTTATAACCTAACATTAAGGGAATTAAAGTTAATATTTATTTCAATTTTTGTTAATTCAGAATTCATCAGTAAAAACGATAGAAACATCGCTTTCAAAATTTAAGTGGACCTTAGAAATTTTGTGGCCTCTCAGGCATTATATTAAATCTAGACGTTAGCTATAGACATTGGTAATATCTTATCACCTTTTAAACCCAACTTTTATTTGATGGGAAAAGGGCTATTATGAAAATAGTGTTAGCACATTTAAGTTTAATTAAGAAAAATATTTTATGTTCATCGCTGAAATGTAAAAAAAAAATCACATTCCATGATTACAGATCTAAATTAGATTTTTTTATTACTCATATATTCGATGGAAAAGTATCTTTTGTACCTTCAAGGTAAAATCGAATAATGAAATATGTTTCAGATCAGTATTTATCTTTTTGGAAAAATAAAAAAAACAATCGAGGAAGCTGAACGTGTTCAAATTATAGTTGTGTAAATATATTTGCATCAGTACTATATTTACGTCTTTTTATTTATTTATTTCATATGATGAGTCTTCAGTCCTAATAGTTCAAGTAGTGTAATTTTAGTACGACGTTAAGGAAATCTAAATACAATCCAAAAATTCATAAAAGTAAAGAAATAAAATCTGGTATCAATAAAATGCAACTTTGTTTCCAAACTCAATTATCGAAACTATCAATCCCTTTTCAAAAACCAATGAGTTTGAAGCCTTATTAAAACCACTAAAATATTATTAGATTCTGGATACTTCAAAATTTCCGATGCTATCTGTTTAATTATACCTCGAAAACGGAAGGAAATTAATCCATTGGTAGGAACATTGAACTCAGATTTTAATCGAGTCCCATTTCTGGGAGAGGCTTTTGATTTAATTGAGCCAGACGCTCAGCTCATAAGCAATTCTAAGCTCATCAGACTCGGTTCACGTCCGTCGCATCGGCTCGTGCCCTCTTTCGAAAATTCATTATCCCTTTAAAAATAGATCCATTATCTCCAATTTACGAACGCTTCATCCTGCAAAGTCAGGGGAAAAGTCGAGAACTCAAAAGATCAAAAAAACTGAAACTCTTCCATCACCTAAGTCCTTCTCTACTTGATCACAACCACTAATTAGAAAGGTCACGTGGTATTAATTAAGCGCGAAATGGAGTGAGAGATTAGAATCTTATGCAGGATAGTACACTGTAGGAGATTCGGCTTCTTTTTAAAGTAGTAATTAGATTTGAATTTTGAAGAATGTAATGTATTTGTAGAAAATTGAACCATTTGATACAAAGCTAATGTACTTAAATTTGTCATTAAATTTAAATTTTTTTGGAGCAGTCTGTAGTGAAAAATTTAATTGATTTCGGATAGTTGCACTTTTGGAGCAGTTAAGAACGAGAATTTCGTATTTCTATTTCCTTTTGAAGTTGTATTTATACTTCACATGCAACTGCAGTCAGACTTTTTTCTTTAGTACAATAATAGGAATTGAACTAAAATTACCAATCCTCCTTTTAAAATACTTCTGTTCATTTTGAGAGTACTTAAAATAATTACGTAAAAACGTAATCCTAATATTTAGTATTTTGGTTTGTATTGATTGAATATACATTTTCACCTAATGCTTTCTTAAAATAAAATTTACAAAATGAATATCTTTCTTCTGATATAATTCTTTATAATAATAAATGTTGGAAATTTTTTTTAAATAATTTAAAAAACTATACCAGAGTTTGGAATCTAACTCATAATACTCATTACTGATAGACATTTTAATAACTTTGTTGATTGCAAAAATATGACTAGTCATCAAACTTTTTTGCCTCTTTTTTTTTTATTTTGCCCACCCAAATAAAGTAAGACAACTTAGAATCAAAATAATTCCTCAAGCAATGATACAATAAAAAGTAATGATTACTGCTTTAAATTTCTAACTTTAACAAGTAAAATTATTTTTATTTTCTAATTCCTGTTATTGTCCTTATAAAACTTTTTTTTTTCTACTTTATACATAAAGCTCTGTTGTGTAAATTATTTTTAAGAAGTTGTATGTTTTACTTTGTAAAGAAAGTTGTTTTAGATTTCACAACTTAAAAAAGGTATCTTTCATTCTAGAAATTACTTTATCATGTTCCTCATATATGTTAATCATTAAAAAATCATTTTTACATCGTATCGTATTTTTGGATAAACGAATTTTATCACTCGTTAATTAGCATATTTAATGTTAGGTCCTTGAACCATTAAAATTGTGTCTTAGTCCGGGATAATCCAATCATTACATCAAAAGTAATTCAAGGTGGCCATACACTGCTGGACAATTGCTAAAGACGGACCACAAGTGGCTGCATAGCGCATAAAAACTTTAACGTGGTTAAATGCCAAGTGGAAAAAAAGAATGTCAGAATGTTAGGACATAAAAAAAGGTTATTTATTATGCTTTTAAACCTATAAGGTTTGAAATGAGTTCAAGGGACAAGATAGTCGTTTTGTGCTGAAAACGTGAAAATGAAAGAAAAAAAAAGTTAGTAGGCATCTTGGACTAGGATGTCAAAAGGGGGTACGACCACCATGGAGAGAGATTCTAGTTTCTAGACGTCGCAGCATGCTTTGCGCAACAGCATTCAGTGACTGGTGGGGTAATTTGTCCCATTCCTCTGTCAGTACACGGATGAGGGTATCCTCCTTGTTTGCTGGGCATTCTGGACCAGCGTCAATCCTTCCCAAAGCATCCCACACATTTTCAATGGAATTCAGAACTGCAGAACGTGCTGGCCATACGATGTGTTGAATATCCTCGCTCTACGCACACTTCTCAACTGCGACTGTTCGATGACACATTGCGTTGTCTCCCATAAAAACAACTTTATCACCGACAGCACCACGGAACAAGCGTACATAAGGCAGCAGAATGTCATTAATGCAGCGTTGGCCAGTCGTAGTACCAATTGGAAGCACATAGAGGGGAATACGACCATTAATCATAATGCCAGTCCATACCATGACACTACATGTAGGATAACGGTCCCTTTCCTGTATATAATCCCGGTTCTATGTATTAAGACTATACATAGAACCAATCTCACGCCAGACCATTTGACGTCGACAATCAGACGAGAGACTTAATCGATTCTCATCTGAGAATAGTACGCAAGCCCAGTCCTCTTTGCTCCAACTGCGACTCTGAAGACACCATTGCAAACGGGCGTTACGGTGACGTCTGGACAATGGTAAGCACACAACAGGTCAGCGGACGTATTGTCCTCTGGCTAGTTTTTCCGGAGATTGGTTTGCCAGTAGCAGCACGTAACTTATTTACTACCTGATTAGCTGTAATGCACCAGTTCCTCTTTGTCGATAGCACTATCTGCCTTTCTTTTGCAGCAGCCGTACGTGGAACACGACCACCCCTGCTACACATTCCAGTTGTTTGAAATGAAACAACACTGTGGCTGACGTCGAACTCATTGGCAACATCTGTTATTTTTCGGCCTTCTCTAATCTTGCCGATAATACGGTCATGCGTCTAAATAACGTCGGGATAGAAATCGAAAACTGCAAGTACGTCAGTTGTTTCCTGTTTGATTTTGAACAACAAAGCTAAATCTATACATCAAAACCTTTATATCCCTTATCCATGCTGTCATGAGATTCGTTAATTATCTTCTGTCCTTAGCAATTGTCCAGCAGTGTACTTTCAGGATTGCAGCTGTTCTTTTATTTTGAAGGTCAAAAATCTGAATCCGTCAGGGGGAAAAGGCATGTTTGCACAAAGAACTTAAAAAATCGTCAGCACTCTGGAACTCATACTCTGGAACTTAAAAAATCGTCAGCACAAATTAATTACCCGGCTCATTAGATGCACATGCGGACTAAGTATTTCATCAAACATGTAAAATGATTTGCGCTTTCATACGCTATTTACTGACGGTAGGCCGAAGTGGGTTGTGGTTGAATGAATTGTGAAAACGTTGAATAGAACACTGTGAAAAGCACACTGTTGCATAATACGTGGCGAAAATCGACATGGTAAAGAAAAAAAATCTCATTTTTGAAAAGGAAAAATTAAGCACTTTTTAAAAACACCCAATCAATAAAACACCTTTAAGGTCTTTTAAATGACGAAAGTAAGCACCTTTATGCACTTTTTAAAAAATCTACGCACCATGCTGATATAACTAGAAAATATTGAGATATTTTGATCAACTTCAATTATTAAAATAAAAACTTTAATACATATAAAATAATATACAATATTTACAACAATTGTACGCGTGATTCAATTTTTCTTTTTGTTTCTTCAGACTCTAGCTGTTCAAGAGTTAAAAGGGATATACCAAGTTGATCTTCCTGCAAATTAAGAAAGAAAAAAAAAAGTAAGAAAATACTAATTTCATAAAACTATCACGTAATGCAGATTTTGATACAAAAATGGAAACAGTTAAATGTTCCAACAAAAGCTACTAAAGGTTTACAATCGTCCAAATAGCACAGAAAATGGCAAATCTAAAATGTTGGTGAAATCTGAATAAATCTTACCTTGTGATAACAAAACTCCTGGAACCTTGTAAACATTTTGCAAGAAATGCCATTAAAAACAAATTGTAGTTTAAAACGGCCATGTGCACATAATGCAAAACTTTATCGTGTACATAGATTTTAAATAACATTTAGATTGATTTATCAAACAATGTTTTGAAAATTGAGAAAAGTTTTTAAATGCAAATTCAATTCTTCAATGTTTTGAAAATTTAAAAATTGTGTTTTTTTCTTATTTTTTCTGACGTATTGTTATTTTTAATTAAAACAACTTTAATTATCTTAATTATTTTTGATTTTAAAAAATATTTTCTAAAATAATAAGTCAACACTGTTTAGAACTGCCAGCCCAGAAATTCTAGCTCTCCGCAATATTTAAATGGTAGTTAATTAAGTAAGCAAATGTTGTTAAACTTTCACTATCACCCAAAGATAATATTACTTGCTTTTTCAACACATTTTATGTGTATCTTTTGATTATTTATATAGTGTATGCTGTGGTCAAAATCTTATAAGAACAGAAATTTTGCTAGCACTGTTAATGAGGAAATCCTAAGCATAAAGCTGGAGGTGTTGGTAAGTCTTTTCTAATAACTAAATTTACCGTTGATGAAATTTTCTCCTTTTTTTTTTTTTTTTTTTTTTTTTGAGCATATGTCATTTTTTTAAAAATTTTTTACCAAGAAAGCATAAGTCTGGGTATACAGTCCCTGACCAAATTATTAGACGCACTATAAGATTCTATGTAAAATCTTAATTACCAGGTGATACTATACAGCTTTATTGTTTTTACGCGACTGAAACCGGTTTGCACTTGTTTACATTCGTGTATCAATTGGTTAACATCCTATTGCAATACATTAAAAATAAATAGAAATAGGAAGTATATAAAATATTTCCTGAATAAAATCCCATTACACGCATGTGTAAATATAAAAGTATTGCATATGAACTCGCACAAAACATGTAATTATTAAAACACTACAGTGCATCGAATAATTTGGTCTAATTATAATATCAGATATAATAAATAGTCTATATTTGTATAATATATCGTCCAATTTATATTACATATCACCTAATTTAACCAATTGTTACACAAACGTAAACAAGCGCAAACCGGTTTCAGTCGGGTAATAACAATAAAGCTGTATAAAAGAGAAATAAGACATATATAAAACCTTTACGATTAAAATAAAAATGAAAATATAAGTGTGTGTTTGCAAAACAGTACTTCATCAGGTGACACACTGCCTGCAAACACACAGGAGCCTTTCTGTTAGTGGTTTGTGTTTGCAGGCAGTGTGTCCCCTGATGAAGTACTGTTTTGCAGCTCTTGTGTGTTTGCAGGCAGTGTGTCCCCTGATGAAGTACTGTTTTGCAAACACACACTTATATTTTTATTTTAATTGTAAAGGTTTTATATATGTCTTATTTCTATTTTATATGAAACAAATTTGTTTTCAGCTGCCTTGTGTGCTTTTCCAATTTGATTTAATGATTTAATGTTTCAATGTGTTTATTTACCTTTTATGTTTCAAAATTGACTAAGTAAATTGAATTGATTTTATGATTAAACAAAGGTGTATAGTATCACCTGGTAATTAAGATTTGACATAGAATCTTATAGTGCTTCTAATAATTTGGCCGGGTACGTACTATACAATATTAAGTCGGGTAAAAAAAGTCTAAAACACTTATAGTGCAATTAAGCAATTTGATTCTCCCCATAAATAATTAAAACAAAAATCTAAGCAAAAGTGATGTTGGTCATGTTTGTTAATAATGATAAAAAATGTTAATGCTTGTTAAATGATTAAAATGTTTTCCCATTAATGAAAATCAATCTAATGTTGATCTTTAACAACAACTTTGGACCTTATTATTTAGAAATGTAAAGAAATTCACATACTTCAGTTTTTATTTTTAAAGGAGGTTCTTAATGATAATTTTCACATTATGCTTACTTTACCAGAACTCAGGAAGTTAATCAAAAAAATTTTGCACTCAATTATAAAACTTATTTATAAAAGTTTATTACCACGCAAGAAAATTTTAATAATTATTAATTATCTAATTTCGTAAATATAGAAACAGTTTGCATGAAGTATGCAAATTTTTACATCATTTCACATGACAAAGACAAAAACCAAACCTTGCAATTGTTTAAATACTTTCCGATTTATAAAATTTTTAAAAAAAGTTGTAAATTTTTATTGATCAGATTTCGTTTAAATTTTGTGGTTTAAAATGATATAAAAAAATTTCACATTTTACAATTCAACCATTATTAAATTGAATAATCAAAAGTAACTAATAATTGTTAAAAATTATTGTTTACGGGGAGTGAGGCAAGTTCTGAGGGATCAAGTAGACATTTTAAGAAATGTTGTTTTCTGTTTCAATATCATTGCTTTTCTTTTACACTTTCACATACTATATCGAGAACATCACTGTATCGTGAAATATAGTAAATAAATAGTTGTTGTTTTTTTATAATCATTTCCTATGTAAAAAAAAAGTAACAAATAATAGCTGTAATTATAAAATAAGATTAATATACATAACATAACTATCATATTTCTTTAAAATAAGGGAGGTATGTGAGCAGTGCTGATCACACTCTAAGAATCGTAATATATTTTTTGTTAATAAAGTTTTTTTTAACAATAATGTGAATTTAACTATTAATATTACTTTAGAATTTTAAACAGTTTTTTGCTATTCATCATTTTAATTGAATATAGTTTTTTTTCTTCCTAGAATTATTTTCTATTTAACAAAAAAGTAACACAAAATAGCTGAAATGATGAAATAAATTTAATATACATAGTGTAATTACCAATTTGTCTGGAAAATAAATGCGGTCTTTGCGCAATACCAATTGCACGACCACAATCATTAAATATTTTTCAATAATGCAAAATTAACTAATTGCTTTAGAATTTTAAAAAATTATTTACTTTTCATTATTTTAATTGCATACCTTGAATGAACATATTTATTTTATTGAATTCTTTTTTATTATATATAGATAACAAAAATAAATGAAATGATAAAATAATTTTAACAGAGCGTAACTATTAGTTTGAAAAGTAAAGGCGGCCTGTGCACAGTGCTTACCAAACTATTGGTCACGAAATTTTGGAGCCTCAACCTCCCTAGCCCATATCCCTCCATGTCATTTGAGTAAAAACAGTCTAGTTCTCATAATTTGAGCTTTCTGAACTTTTATTGTTTTACAGGGGTGAGGCATTTGGCCTCACCTCAAAAAATAATTAATACAATAATTAACCACACAATTAACCCTAAGGCTTTTAATATTTTTGCTACAACACATAGAAATTAAAACTTAAAATTAAGTTAATTTATAATTTTATAAACACGTAAAAAAAATTCTCTAATAATAAACTGTGTCTTATTTAAAATTAGATAAATATGTAATTACTCTAGTAAATGGTTGTGCCATCTGTCTTAAAAATCGCTTAGCAATTTGAACAGCTTCCTCGATTGACAAATTATGAAGTGACTCAGACAAATATTCCTGAATCCATTTTGGAAGCTTCCCATATTTATCAGCACGGGAAAATCTCTACAAAACAAAACACAAAATCTGTTACTTACATTACTGCATTAAATTCAATATACTATACAGCTATTGCAAAAATATATACAAATCTTTAATCAAAACAAAACTACATATTTATAAAGTAGTACTTACGTATAACAAAGACAAGTAATTATTATTAGAACAAGATATAAATTAAGACACCGTTTAAATGTAGGGATTGAAATATAGCAAGTACAATTTCAAAGGGTGCATAAAAAAATGCCTCTTTTGCCAGAAGGGATCAGAATGTCCCCTCTTGTTTTTTGTGCACCGTACAACTTTTAATCTAATGATTCAATACTTGGACTCTATTTCAATGGTTGGAGGGCCTAACTTAAAATATTGTCTAAACTAATTAATGTTGTCGTTTGACAAGTGCAGAGAAGTACAATCAAATCAGATCAAAGGCGTGAAGCACAGCCCTGCCCACATCTCCGACTTTTTCAGAATAAAGGGTGTCATGGCAGCAGTTGAAGTTGATGTTGAAGAGAGTCGAGGCAACAGAGACGCCTCGGATCCAGCTGAGCACCCGGGCAGTGCCTGCAATCTGCGTAGGTTCTAGACCTAAGGTTTCTAGAGCCGCCTGCCTAGGTTTCTAGAGCTGTCGGGCATACCTCTCATGTGGCCCATACGCAATCTGCTGATGGTAGTGGTGATATCACGATCAATATTAAAATCCGGAAGGCACCATTTTTTTCAAAGTCCGCTGCAGAGCTGATGTTTTGCAATGCATTCGCATCGAAGAAAATGGTTTACATGGGGGGGGATTAATGTTTCTAGCCTCCTTCACGAGGGAGTCCGCTTGTTGATTCCCCTCAATGTTGACATGAGCGGGGAAACATTGGATGATGCAGGTTTTCTCCCTGGCAACAATGGTGGACAGAAGCGCAAAAATAATTAATAAGCATATTTAAAGTTACAAAATCAGATACAAAAATGCACTTTCTCTGAAGAGCATACTTTTCTTTGATGAATGACTCATACCTAAATAAATCACTATCTGGAAAATATGACCCTAATAGTTTGGCCAGGAAAAATGGTCAAATGTACAAACCCCTTAAAGCTAAATTTACTTCCTTTTTGCGTAAGTAACCATATCTTGGGAATTTTTTATGCAAATTGAGAAGATTTTGTACACAATTATAAAATTTGTGTGTTAATCCGGAGATAATTTAAATGAAAAATAATTTTTAATAATTAGTTATTATATTTCATTTAATAGTCAAAAAAATTTTGAATTGTAAAGTGTGCAGAATTTTGCATTGTTTTAAATGGAAAAATACTATATTTAAATGAAATTTATCAAATAGCTCTTTAGAAATCAAATTTTAAAAAAATATTCAAATTTTGTATTTTGCCGTTTGAAAGTATTTTTAAAATAACGTAAAAATTTGCATAGCTTACAATTCAAATTTTTTTAACTATTATTAAATCAAATTAAAAATTATCAGATATTATTTTGTGCATGATATTTTTAGAAAACGAATTCTAATAATTGCGAACAAAAACTTTTTGGTTCTCTTCAAAAGTCCCTAAGATATAGCAAAATACGCAAAAAGTGAAATAAATATTAAGGGTGTAATCTTTTAACCATTTACCTGCCTAAAGTATTAGGACAATATTTTCTAGACTGCAACTACCACCACAGTAGTTTGAGGGTCAAAAATCTAAAACCTTTGAAAAAAGGGTATGTTTATGCAGAGAAAGTATGTATTTGAGACTAAAAATATTATCTGCACTACTTAAATGGCATAATTAAGGTGATGCCTTCAAACCATTAAGATAGAGTCCTAATACATAATAATCTGGTCATTAGATTAAAAGATTTTCAGAATAATTCTCTTTTCCTACTATTTTTCCTCATAAAGCTATTTAAAGAAGTTAAGGACTGTTTGATGAATAGAAATCTGTTAATATTTAACAGATATTGAAACCATTCCCTAAAGCAGTCTCTAATATAGTGTGTTATGTTTGATTCTTATGTTCTATATTTTCAAAGTTATGAATTAAAGTTTGTTCAGAATTATTAGACCATTCAGGTTATATTGCTCAAATTCTTAGGGTTGGGTTTCTTTTTTAAACATTAACTTAGAGAAAAAAATATTTAAATCATTTATTTAGTCAAAATCGAACAATGCATAAACTATTTGTGTTCAACTTGAATATTTGCACAAAATTTAGAAAATCAGATCAAACAAAAGAAACTTACTAAACATAAATTAAATTTAACAACAGTCTTTAGAATATTGTTAGGTATATGAATGAGATATTAAAATAATTTTTTTCAATATTTATTTCTTTCAGGTTTATTATTGTTACTTTACAGCTTTTTTTACAATTATTTCAAATTTTATTTAAAAAATGCAAGAAGTTAATATAATATATAATAGACTGAAGTATATTTTCTGCTTGTTAAAAGTAAAATTTTATTTGATATTTTTTTATGTTCCTAAATAATTTTCAGACTACCGACACAAGAAAAATTACGATTTGAAAAAGAAAATATTTTTTAGATAAAGAATAATACCTTGTCTGCAAATATCATGATACCATAATCAGTTTTTCCTCTTATGGCTCGCCCCACACATTGAGAAGCATGTCTTAAAGCATCGAAAGTTAAGAAATCACTTTCTCTTATTTGAAACTGATCTCTTAAATATTCAAGGCGTGCCTAAAAAATAAGCATATCATAAATCAGCAATTCATTTCAAAATAATCTTCATAACTTTTTCTCAATACAATTAATATTATATCACAATGTTACATTAATAAAATACCTTTAAAATTCTACTTTGGGTATAGACGAAAGGTATTCCAAACATGATCACACATCTTCCAAGGTGGTGATCTAAATTAAAATAAAACAATAAAAAAAAAATAAGAATGTAAAAAAAAGAAATGTTAAAGTTAAAATACATAGTATGTAACAAACCAAAATCAACTCCTTCTGAAACTTTTCCTCTGGCCACAGACAATAAAACAGCTCCTCTTCCGTTTTCACAAGCCTTTAAGAAAACAAAATTTTACAGATAAATTAGCCTAACATTTATGGAAATGTTTAATTCTACATTTTTTGTATAATATTTCAATTAAAAAAAATTCATAAGTACTGATAGTACAAAACTTTCTTTAGTCCACACAGTTGTCCTAGTGTGATATCCTAATTTAACTAAAATACTGAGAAATGTCCTTTTTTTTTTTTAATTAAATTGCATGTGCAACAAAATACCTGAAGATTGATAATATACAGAAATTATGAAACTATATGTAGTATGGAATTTTTGTGTCACAACTTGTATAAGCTGCACACCTTTTTATAAGGGCATGGTTTTATGTACCTGTGGGTTAAGTACGGAACACAAAGGCTAAATATTTTGCTTTTGAAAGAATCAAACAAAAGTGAAAATAAGTCTATGGAATTTAGCTGAAAAATATTTTATGAATCTGTAATAACATACAATTACAAATAGATAATAAAAACTGACACAAAAGCTAAAACAAATTTAAGACAAATTAATTTTAGTTAAAATTTGAAAAATATTGCTTGGAAACAGACAGGACAGACAGACTGTTGGGGGAAAATTGACCATTAAAGGAACCAGACTTAAAACAGCTGTAGATTCATAGTTAAGGTTTCATTTTTTTTTTTTAATAATAACTTACCAATATTAAATATACTTTTATTTCTAAATTTTCCCTACTACAGAATCTTTCAGTTTTTGCAAAGAAACATAAAAAACTTATAAAACTTTGGATAAAAAACATCCAAAAAAAATAGTTATATGAAACTTATTTAAAGGAGGCTGAGTCTGTGGGGATTTATTATCGACTATGTCAACCTTCATTTATCAAAAGGTACCTCAAGATAGAATCAAGTTAACATGTCTTATATACTAGTGAATTAGTATTTAATATTTGTAGTGGTAGTTACGCCACAAGTCTTAGAAAGAGAAGTATGTACTTTCAATGTTGTAGTATCTGTTATTCATTTCCTCTAAATCAGATGAGGTTCGCAAGTCAGATTTATTTAGTAATTTTTACAGGTAGTTAAAGCATGTTCTTGCAATAAAATTTGTAGCTATTGAGTTAGGTTTAAATCTTGATATTGTACCTTTAAAAAGTTATTCCCAAATAAAGTATGGTTAAGTAATAGGTAGGTAGATAAAACTAATACTGACTGCTAAACTAAGTAGTATAGACTATAAAACTAATATTGAAATATATTAAACAATACGCATGGTTTTTTCTTACCCAAAGTATGTAAGTTTATTGGAAATAGTATTTAACAAAATGCATTTGGCAAAAATTTGATATATATTTAAATTTTAAAGAATATTGTAACAATTTCAAATAATTTGAAGTGTATTTATATATACTTAAGGATGAAATGCATTATTGACATATTATACATACAAACTAAAACAAAATCTATATTTTAAATAAAAGAGAAAATATTATCTATAATCATATTTCAATAAATGCAATACTAGTATTAATAAACAACTACGGAGTTGTTTTAATTTTCTGATAAATATATATTTTCTCTAACTCATTTTGAGAAACATCAAATATAAGATCCAAGATGAAGTTGCAGGTTGCATGTTAAGTTTATAAAGACAATTAGCAATCAAATTTCTAACATTCTGAGAGAAAAGTACATCCATATGAACATTTGAAAATGCATGCTTGTGAAATATAGGCAATATCTTACAAACATGCATTACTACATGCGTTGCAACTAAATTTCTGATATTCACACTATAAGGATGTGGGACAATGTAACAATAGTCACTTTCAAATGGGTCAAGAAAGGGTTTTTGATGGGGAAAAAAACACTATTTCATGTAGTCAATAAGATGTTTCTCTATAGTCAATATAAAATGTTTCATTAAACTGTTATCTGGTGGAAATTCTGGAAACCTCTTAATTACCTATCTCTGTAACAATTGTATGCAAAAGTTTAACAATTAAAAAATGTATGGTTAATTAGAATGGTGTTACAAGCCATTTGATTTGATTTTGTGTCAGACTGATTCAGGAAGCACAAACAGTAGCTGTTCTTTATCAATCACCATTTTGTCAAAGTATCTGTTATAAATAAGTAGAGGTATCGCCAAAATATTTAGACTTTATAACCGCCTTAAAGGACATACAAGACAGAAATAACCATGCAAAATAAAACACAAAAATATAACATAGATCCATCTGGCATTATCTGCACAGTCATTGAACAAATGTAGACATTTTTTGATAATTATTTATTGCAAAATGCAAATGCTGAATTTTTTTCATTTAGTTACAGGGGAGTGTTTGTGAAACAACAAATTTTTGTTGTGCAGACAAATGTGTGTTAACTTAGATTAATAATAGAACACGTTTATAGATAAAACAAAAAATATGCATACTTAAAAATAAATAAATTAATTAATTTGTAGCTTACTTTAACATAATTCGACAAAGCTAAGCTCGTTTCTCCAGAATCTTGTGTTTCTAAGAATAACAATTTCTTTTTCAAAATATTATCAATAATGCCCTAAAAATACCAATAAAAAAAAAAACACTCATTAAATATTTTTTTACATCTAAATCTTTTATAAAACAACTATATATAGCCTTATGATTAAAATATTAGATAAAAAATAGAAATACATGTGATCTTCAATTATCTGCAGTAATTGGAAACAGACCAACATTGGATAATCGAAATCTTTGGACTATAGAGGTAAAAATTTTTTTTAAATCAATTTTCATCAATGAACTCGAAAACAAACTTTTAAATATTTTTTTTAATGGCGGGCACTTGGAACTATCCATTGGCCATAGAAAGCGCCAGAACTGCTAACTCTCTTTTCGTTACCCAGTGGGCACCTGTGGCGAAGCCACGGCAGTGGAGCAGCGTCGCCCACGTCACACTACCACACAAAGGAGAAAGGACATAGAACACAGATAGAGAGAAAGAAACATCCATGCCTTGCCCGGGATTCGAACCCAGAACCTTTCTGATGCAAGGACAGTTCCCTGCCTCCTACACAAGCCGGTCGGCACAAACCTTTAAATAATAGTGCTATACTGTATTAAAATTAAATTTTTATTAAAACATTTAATAAATTTCTTTTTTTTGGAAACAATATTTTAAAATACACTTGCACTATTGGATTGGATAATTAGGCTTTTTTACTCCTTTTTTAAAAAAAAAAAATCCATTTATCAATACACCATCTAAATTGCTAAATGTTTTCATTAATCATTGATATTGATTTGATAAATTTGAATTTCTCAGCAACCTTTCATAAATTTTCTTTTGATTTTATTTGCACTTTTTTTCACGATTACTATGACTCATGTATTTTTAACAGAAGTGGAAACTCTTGGTCAAATTAAACAACACAAGTAATCATGTAAAAGCAAATAAAACAATGAAAGTGTAACTCTCCCATCAATTATTAAAAAAAACAATGCAAATAATTTTTAAAAACAAAAAACCGTTCATTTATAATTCACACTGAGTTATGACAGCCTATTTTCGAAATCAAGGAAAATATTTATGTTTGAACTCGCCTTAGTTGACAGAAACATTCAGATTAAAGAGGTTCAGATAATTGTATTTTATATGACTTAACAAATTTGTACTTCTAAAATTATGCGATTTTATTTAGAGCTAAAACAATTATTAAACTGTAACCACTCTTCTTGCCATTGATTATGAGACTGCTTGATGCTATGGAAACATAAAAGTGCTCATTATTCTATTTGTAGTAAAACCTTAATTGTACATTATGATATCTCTACATAAAAACATTATTAAAATGCATAGAATCAACTACAATAGGAGAAGTTTTACACCTATTTAAACACAAAAGCAGCTTTGCACTTAGAGCAGCAATGTTAGCATCGTAAATTTTAGATTTTTATCCGATCAAAATACAAAAAATGTAGAACTAATGTCATTGTAGACTAAGACTGCACATTTATTAAATGCACAAATTAAAATGAAGTTTAAATGCAAGATAGCACTATAGTTAAAAAAATAAAAAGCTTGGATGAAATAGATTTATAAACGATGTTATCTCCTATAATTCAAATATTTTAATTAACGAAAATAATTTTGAACCCAATTCCGATAATCTAGATACTACTGAAACAAATATCAATGAGGAAAAAAAACATTAAAATTATGAAAATTAAAAATTGAAAAATTATGCATAATAAAAAAAAAAGACAAGAAAGAAATTCCACATGAATCCAAATTCCATTGTGAGCTTTCAGGATGAAAAGGGGGCATTTTATAAAATTAAACAATGCTATCACGAGCTTCGATAACACAAATTTTTTACTGTCCGGAAAAAAACAAATTTCCAAATAATTTATTATTTTGATAATAGAAAAATACTCGTTGGCCAACAAATTTATAAATATTTATACTAAACAAAAAATTTCCCATCAATATCTATGTAAAAAAAAAACCTTTTCATCTAATTCACTTAAATTCAAAGATTTTTCTTGATTAATTTTATGAACCATTTTCTAGTCATTATTATATAAACAAGAATGCTATGTTTAAAAAGATGTTGCTTTAAACATTTACTAACAAAGAGACTAACATCATATAGTTAACAGTATAAGTTAGTATTACACTGAAATGCTAACACAGTTAATACTTTGATGAAAATATTAAGATTTTCATTGTCTTGAATTTTTCAGTTTCTCCTTCCAAGTTTCCCATATTAAGGTTTGATTAATATATTTTATAACCATCACTGAACATGCTCGACAGATTTAGCGTGCATCAGTAACCATTTACTACACGGGGAGTCTTCGCCAGCGGGGATCGAACCCACGACCTCAGGGACATGGGCCCATTACCCTACTAACCAGACTATCCCGGTCCTTTGGTTATTATAAATAAATATCATACCTGTTCATACCAAGTGGCCACAACAGCTTCCATGTAAGTGTAGCTAGTGAAAAATCCTACAATGCCATCAGGGACAACAGTAGACATTTCTACTAGCAGATTTCCATAATTTCGTATCACAGCTGAAACATGCAAATAACATAAACAGCATAAATTGTTAAAATTTGCAAATCCAACTTATTATATGTTAGACAATAATTTATCTTATAACTAGTAACAAACAAATGAACAACACTATAATGTAAACATCATCTAAGTACCAAGTTGCCTGGGAAAAAATTTTCTAAAAGCTTATCCTGTAAAACACTTTTTTTTAATTGTATAGAAAAGTAACCAAGTTATATTCCTAATTTTGTGGTTAACACTTAAGGAGTTAAAACTTTTAACTTCTATTTAAATATGTAACACAGAAAACAAGAAAAACTTGAGTCAAGACAAACATGCTTTCACAAAAAATTTTATGAAAAAATCATATATGAATTTGCTCCTTAATATAACAATGAAGTCACAATAACTTCCAACAGTTTGTTCAATGTGATATCAGAAAGTTAATCAAGGATCTAGAGCACTAAGGATTTTTCATTTCAATAATATAGTTGGACTAGGATAGAAAATTAATATTAGAACCTAGATCATGCATACATGAGTTATTCTATTTAACTCAGACTGTGACAATTTTATACCAAAACAATTTAGTTTACAAAACAATATAATCAAAGTTTATTAAAGTATGTTTCCAATAACACACTCAAGATGCAGTTGTGGATATAAGTCTTTTAACTAACAGTAATACTTTTTATAGTTCATTCAAGTTGTTTTTATAAATAAATGTTAAATTTCCTATTTGTTTGTAATGCATGTTTTTTCCTGAAATATCCTATTTATCCAATTTCAATAATTAAAATAATGAATATATTCTAATATCTAAGATGCAAAAAAGTATATACATAATTTTCTTTGAATTCAAATTATTCAATACAAATTATTTTAAATTCTATTCTCGTGTTAAAAACTTTTTTCTTCTTGCAATAATTTAAACAAAATGTTTATTCATGAAAAATATTCAAATGATATATTAATATGATTTTGCAGCATGGACTATACAACACAAAGAAATGGGTGCAGAAAAAAGAATTGAATGCTGTATATAAACTTGACTACTGTTCATCATAACATTTAATTTAGTCAAGAACCATTATATAAAATTTATTTTTATAATATGTGTACTTATTATGCATATATATGAAATTATTATGTATGTATATATTATTATTTATAATTATTATTTATAATTATTATATATGTATATGCTATGTAAGTAATAATGTTTAAAACAATAATGGTTCTACTAGAATGTTGTGTTAAGATGAAAACTCCTTTATTTTAAAAATTATCATCATGAAAATGAAAAACAAAATAATTACAGAAGGAAATCGTTATATAAATATTGAGATTCATCTTTTGATTTAAATTTATCAACCATATATAAACATTATACCAATTTAACAACATTCATAAAGTGCCTTACTTTTATAGCAATGTGAAAATTAACCTTTTTTACACTTTCTTTTTAGTTCAATCCAATGTTGAAAAAGTTAACTAGTAAATCAGAAAATATGTGGTGTATCAAATAATTAAGTGTACCAAATAATAAGTTTTTTTTTTTTTTTTCCTTGCACTTTAGCATAAACAAGAGAAAACATCTTTTCCAAAGCAAAAAACAAACAAAAAAAACAGACGTGCTTTCTTTTTAAATCATTGTAATAGTGTTTGTAAAATATATGTGTAAAATTTGAAAAGAGACATTCATGTAACATTAAATACAATAGTTTTAACACCCGAAAAAGAATTTATAAAACAATATAGGTATTACTATTTTTCAAACAAACTTTTTAAATATTATTACCTATATCATCTCTAGTTTCAAACTTTGAAGACATTGATACTTGATCATTGCCCTTACTAACGATCTAAAATATTAAGAAGTTCAGAAAATTAGAAATATGCTCGAACTTTAATATTAAAGAATATGATTTACATGAATTGTCTTACCATTGGGCACAAGCAAGGTCTAGCTAAAGTCATTGTAAAGGAAGCCATAATAACTGGACGGAAATCCAATATTTTAGGATACATATCAAGAGGAGATAACGTCTAGAAACAAATTTTAAAAAAATATAGAGGAAATTAATAAATAAAAAATCATAAAATTAACAGTAGAAGAGTATTTCATATTTAGAAACCACAACAAAACCATAGCAATATTTTTGAGGAGAATAAAAACACTAAATTTTTAAAATAATAATAATAATAATTGAATATGATAGTACAGCATCACTTACACCTGATGTGATAATAACAGATTGAAATCGCTGAAAAACAGGTTTTATGGCTATTGAAGCATCCATACAGCTAAAATGAAGAATGGGATTTGGTACAGATGGTGTTCTATCATCACAAGGTTCAATGATTATAGTAAAACCTGTAATAACAAATTAAAAGTTTTAAGCCTTAAAATAGAAACAAACATTGATGAGAAATAGCAAAAACACAATCACCCTTTAAAGCTTTCTTAAATATTGTTTCAAGTAAACCCATGTTTTTTTTTTTTTTTTAAAAATGACTGGGCCTAACTTAAGCAAAAAGATTTGGCAACTAAATAAACAAAGTAAATATTTGTCAACTAAAAGAAAATTATAACGCATCCAGTCTTAGAAATAAGATTTGTAACAGGATAGACTTGTGATAGGAATAAACTCTTATAGTTTGAAAATTCCTAACAATGAGAAATGAAAGATGTTTTCCCTTCTTACCATTTATTGGATTTTATATTTTGAAACATTACAGAAATCTAAAAATTTTATATTGAAGCTATTACATCAATTTTTTAGAGGAGTAATTTAAAAAGCCATAACTATATCTTTCCTATTTAAAACCTTTTGAGAATTACTGCATAAATAAAATATTGGATATTTAAATCGCTGAGATATTTAAGTAAATCAACAAACATTGTTCAAAATACAGTATTATTGCTTTTTGATAAATATTTTAAAAAAGGCTACATAAAATAACAACCAGTAATGCTGGAAATTAGTTACCTTTGATGTATGTACTAACAAGAGTAGCAAAATTACACAGAGCTGTGAGAGAAGACATTTCATTCAGTTCTGTTATTTCTAATGTTCGAACAAGAGATCTCAACCGCTCAGAACAAAATCTATGAGAGCAAAAGTATTTTATAAACAAGTTCAAACAACAATAAATTTTAAGATGAATTTATATAAAAAATTTAACAAAATAAAACATAAAAACATTTTTAACTGATTAAAATAAATTTAAGCATAAAGCAACACTTCAATTTATTAAAACACCCCTAGCAGAAAAATAATTGGGGCCCTTATTGGGCCAATATTCAGGAATCTCGGCTCAATAAAGGTTTAAAGGGTTGTAATTTTTCCTATATTGGCCCAATATAGAATATTTTACAGCCACAATATTATATTACCCCCCCCCCCGATATTTTACAGTCACTTTACAACCACTATCGGCCCTGTGTAGAAGTATTCATAGGCCCTATGTAGAATTATTAACAGATTCCCCCGATAATTTATATTCGTTATTCAGCCAATATACGCCCTATATTCTTGGCCATTCTAGGACCAATAGACATCCCAATATTTGTCCCTTATTTTTATAGGACCCATTCCGAGCCAATTTTGAGCCAGAATGTAACCAAAGTAAAATTGTTGCTAAGGATGTTTAAGAAATAAATAAAATATTACTTACCCCTAACTTTGTATAATGGTTAAGTATTATACAATAAAACTTAAACAGTTATTCCAATTTAAAAGCATTAAGTTTCTTAGTGTCAATTTAAAAGTTTATTAACAATAATTGGTAAATCTAAATAAATATAAAAATTAAAATTCCTGACAAAAAACATAGCCACAAGAGTGTATAGTTTAGCAAATGTAAAGAACAAATAAAATTTAATCGATTATAATTTTTTTTTAAGTATCATTTGACAAGCATGATATGAATATATGAAGAGACAGTGACAAAAATGATTTGATGTCAAAGAAAATGTTTAATTTGGTATGCTGAAATATATTTCAACTAACCCTAAAACTACATAATTTAAGAATTGAAAAGCTTTATGAGAGAAAGTTCTAAGCAACATTTACATTTTCATTAACTTGAAAACATTAGCTTAATAAAACTGAGACAGAGCAACGAGCACATTTACACTATTTACAAAGCACATTTTCTCATTAAAAACTGTCATATTACTGTTCTGACAGAAAAAAGTTCTATTCATACAGAGGATCACAACATTTGAATACTTATTCTATACATATAACTGACCACAAAATGTTTTTTAGATTGTGTTTAACCACAAAAAAAATTTCACAAACAAGAAAAAAAATTATGTTTATTTTTAAACTGCTTCAAAAAAAGGTCATTAGACATGTGATTGCTAAAAAAAAATTATATGATTTTTTTTTTTTTTAATCTTATGGTTAGATTATATCACTTTCAAACTAAACAAATTTTTTCTAGGCATGTAATTTATTTTGTTTTCATTTAATACTATATTTTTTTGTACTATAAATCAGTAAAGCCCAAGAATAAGAACTCTGAAAGAAAAAGAAGGGTGTTGGTAAGGTCGGAATAAATGTCTCATTAATAGTTATTTGTTATTTAAGTTATGTAATGAACCCTATAAACAGGTTTGTGGCAGTGTGGCGTGGGTAACGTTGCTCGCCTTCGTGACTTTGGTTCACAGGTGCCCACTGGGTAACGATAAATGAGCAATACTTCCGGCATCTTCTATGGCAAAGAACGAAAGTTCAGTGCCTGCCGTTATTAAAAAAAAAATAATATTATGTAATGGACAGTTACATATCTTAAATTTCGGTACGCAGAACTTCAAGAAAATATTGCTGAAATATAACATTTTAATTCTTGGAAGTCCACAAATCAAAGGTCTTCAAATTCACAGAATTCATCGAATTTGCAAAAAAATCACTTGCCTGGATAATATAAAACATTCAAAATTAGCTTAATTGTAGAAATCTATTTAAATATTATTTCCCCTTAAATTTTATTAATATATGTTTTATTCTCATGTAAAATACAACAAATGTTATATATACTTTTTTTCATCATTAGAAACAAATGATTTTTTTTTACTAAGAAACAACAGAGAGTATCAACAGTTTTGATATTACACTCTATAAACTCTAAAACAGTAATCATAACACTAATATCTATTAATTTTACATCTATAACCAATTTTAAGAAACAAACAAGATTCACATAGGCTGATATTAAGTATTCAAATATGTATATGCCAACTAAAACATAGAAATAAGCATTATTAATGTAAATTGCATTAATTGCTATAGCAAAGAAACTACTTTTCCAAAACCAAACCAGAACATTAAGTCATTCCTCTAAGTTACCTGAGAGGTTTTCTGTCAATCAAAACCTTCTGAACAATATCTTTTAAGAAAGCTGCTGGACTTTCTTGAACTACATGTTGTACTCGAAGCCTCATCTTCACATACTCAAGAAATCTCTTTAAAAAAGCAATAAAGTGTTCAGCACTTCGAATGTTTCCAGGCACTGCCTCTGTACATTGAATGTAATGCATTAAATTAAAATATGGCATTTGTTGTAAAATAGCAAGCACATTCATCTTATTTTTAATAAATTGAGGTAAAAACTTTTTAATAGAGAGGTTTTAGAATTTTTTTTTTTTTTTTAACTTTTAACACTCAAGTGTGTAAAACTGCCTTGAGGGGGCGAATTATAAAATGAAACTAAAAATTTTTTCAATTAACTTTTCTCACTTGCTTGTTCAAAGGTAAAAATACAACTAATAACTTATATACAGGTTGTTTCAGAATTCAACCAACAAATTTAGAGGGAAGATAAGACATCAGGAGGATAAAAATTTACAATAAAACATGACGACACAAGTAACGTTGAAAATTGCAATATATATATATATATATACTTGTTTGACAATGGGAAATAACTACAAAGAGGTAACAAACTTGCTAACTGCAAAAATATTTTACTAATCATAGCAAAAGTGTTTGAAGTAGAGTCAGTTGATGTCCTTACTCAATATTAAATGATGTAAAAATGAATCCTGAATGCACTCAAAGATGTGCCAAAGCAAGAACAATCATTACTAGATTCTGAGCCTGCATTCATTTTTTGCAATTTTCACCCTCTCAATGTGATTTGCAACCCTATTCTCTAAAGTAAGTTCTTGCCTTTTTGGTACTTTATATCCTTCCTCTGAATTTGCCAGTTGAATTTTTGAACACTATGTATTATGCAGATTGACAGCTTTCTTAATCTATTTAAAACTTAATCTCTTTATTCTTTGCTTAACATAAGTGTTGCTGATTAAAAATTACTGAGTAATAAAGATCATTATATAAATTCAATAATAATTTTTTTTCTTTACATTTTCCTTGCAGCTGATTAATTTTTGATTGTAAAAAAAGCAAAACTTACCATTCAATACTTCATCAGGTAAAACTGAAACAAAACAAACAAAAAAATTTTATTAAGTTTATAAAAAAAAGAAATTCAATATTATAAAATGCATTTGTAAAGCTGAGTTGATAAAGATGAAATGATGAAGGATAAGTGACATTTTAGTGAATTGAGTAAATTATATGCTTCCTAAACTTCTTGCCTGAAAAATTCATAAATCCATCGCACTACACTCATTCAAACTATCCAAGTCTTAGAATTGGAATTTTAGAATGCTGCCTCAGTTTTGTTCCAATCAATGTCACTTAAATATCCATTAAGCTTCTTATTTATGAAATATGAAAAAATAGATAAAAAGCAAAAATAATAAAATAGAAAATCGTTTGTGATGAGATAAATGAAAAATAAAGTTTCAATTTTAACAAATTTACAATATAATTGCAGTATAATTATGTTCTAGGTCAAAAAAGAGTGGAAAGGAAAATGTTGAGATAATTTTGTGTGACAATTATATATTATTCTACTATTGATGTACTTTAGAAAATTTGAAATTAGATAACATTTTATGTTGAATTTAGTTCTATTAAACTTCTTAAATAATTCATAAAACTTTATTATTTTGAAACTATATTATTTTACAACAAATTGGGTAAATATTAATAAACTAGATTAATTAAAATCTTATACCAGGATTAGAAAGGATGATATCTGTTTCACGAGCAATGCCGGCATCTTTCAAACCTTCAACCATTCGATTATATTCTTCTTTTAATTTTTTGGCATCAGTTTCTTTTAGTCTAAAAAATAACAAAAACAATAAATTTTTCAACATTCAAATCGATAATTCAATAATGGAAAAAAGAAATTATTTACTTATTAACTGTTTTTTCAAGCATGTTTATACCAGTTTGACTTCTTTCGATAGTTCGTCGGGTTATATCTACACTCATAGAAGCAATACATACACTGTCTGCAACAGAATATAACTATTATTGTGGTGCATGTTTGCATTAAAAGGACGCTATACTAGGGGAGAAACTTTTCACTTTCATTGGTGTTATAAAATTTAAAGTTCAGAGATGAGTAAGTTCAGATAAATCTAGAGTAAACCATAAAGTTTCAATTGCTGGAAATGTTTTCAAAATATCAAAATACAAAAAAATTATTGTAATATTACAGCGTAATCTAGGCATAATTTGCTTACATTTTGATATTTTGAAAGATCAAACTTCACATTTCGAAATATCAAAAAAAAATTTCGAAATATCAAAATACAAACAAATTTTTTTAAGAATGTAATCCGATCATAATTTCCTTACATTTTGAAAGATCAAATTTCAGCATTTCACACTTCATGGTTTAATTTACTTTAGGTTTACCTAAACTCATATTCCCGTACTTTTAAGTTTTAAATTACTTAAAAAAAGCAAAACTGAAAAATACTTTGCCATGAAGAATTTCTCACATTGTATAGTATCCTCTTATTCAGAAAGAAAAGGGATTCTTTAATTGCTCATTTGGTGAAACAATGACGTAACTGTAAAATCAAGCTCCGTCATTGTTTCACCAAATGAGCGATATGAGTTTTTAGTCTACTTGAAATCCATCATTTTTCACATTTTTGTTTTCACATTTAAAATTCATTTTAATTTACAATATAAACTTAACTTTACAGTTTTCCCCCTATGCAATGCATGATTTTTTTTTTCATCTTTAAAAATCCTTTTTAGCAAATTATCTCTGACTCATCATTCTCTTCATCACTAATGGTTGTCCAAACCACTAGTGATGAAGCCATTAGTGATGTCTAAACCATTAGTGATTAGTGATGTCTAAACCATTAGTGATTAGTGATGTCCAAACCATTAGTGATGTCCAAACCAGATGCCAAATTCTTGCTTTTATACTAAAATATTGATGATCCCTATATATTAAAGCTATTCTTAGAATGGGTGATTTGTCTTAATAACATGAGTATGCTGCAGTCAATAATTATGATAAAGAAGCTATTCTTAGTATCCTGTTACGGCCAAGTTCTTATAAAACAATGAAGTTTGAAAAAATGTTTAGCTTCAAGGCTAATTTCACTTCAGTTTAATAATTTTTAATGCTTGCAATAAATGTTATGATATTAAATATAGATAAAACCTGGCTCAGTTAGAATGATAATGTGATAATATAAAATTACTAATCAGAACAAGAAAATAAAAGTTTTTTTTTTTTTCAAATTGTGAATTCTTTTTGTTTTCTAGGTAATCTGTAACTAGTCAGCTTAAATTAAAAAAAGAATGCGGAGACCTATCCTTTATAATTCAATATCGCTAATTTGGTGAAACAATGAGGTAACTTGATTTTGCAGTTACATCATTGTTTCACCAAATGAGCGATATCTTCCCTGTTAACCTACAGAGAACAATAAGAATGCAGTTTCTTTATTTATTAGATTACTAGTTAATAATATTGAATATTTTTTTTATTTATCGGAATATGCAAATTAAATTATTGAACTAGTTACCAAATTTCAAGGTTGTAACCATCTTTAAAACTATTTAAAAGTTTGTTTTTTTTTAAATTAAAGTTTACATATAACATATATATTATTATATTACTACCTTAAAATTTAAAATTTGGTAACTAGGTTCAATAAATTACATTAGTTTGGCAAGAACAGGGGGTACCACATGTAGGCATCTGACATCGCTCCTTGTATCAAAAAGTATAATTTTCCATAGGTTAACATGGAAAAAATAGAATTCTTTTTCTGTTTGAGAAGAACCCTCAACTTTGACTTAAAACCAAAATCTTTAGACTTGCCAATATTATGTGCTTCATCGAAAACCACAACAGATGACTTGGAAATTTCTTTAGAAACAAGATCAGCAATTTTAGGATCCAATAAGTAGTGGTAACTGTATACTACGATTGTTGCAGTTGTTATCTAAAGAAAAATTAAATGTATAATTTAGTTTTATTTTAATTATGCAAAATAAAGTGCTGTTGGTTAAATGCAAAATTATAAATGTATTCTATCGAGTTAATGTAAAGGAACTAGAGAAATTTTTTTAAAAAGAAACTCAGAACAAATTAGTCAACAGTTTAATATGTTGATCATTTAATTTGGAATGATAATAAACATCTCAGGCTTTTAAAACAAAACCTTTAAATAAACTTATAAATGCATTATCTAAATTAAATAGAAATAATAATGCATTGCTAAGGAAAAAGTCAAACAAAATAGCAGAGATGCTTTGTTGTGGAAGTTAACAGGAAGTCAGACATTAGACTAGCTAAGGATATCAGACCCAGAAACCAACTAGATCAAAAAAAAAATAAAAAGGCTACAAAGATATACTTAATTTTATGAACTATTTTGATCAGATACAGTTTGCTCAGAACCAATAAAACATAGACTTAAATAAAACAGCACCTAACTCATATACAAATAATAATATAAAGCAATGAGCTGAATGAATATTTCATTAAATAGATTACTATTTGTCATTCTAATGTTGTGGATTCAGAGATAAAATTATATAAACTGCAATTAACTCATATACAAATAGTAATATAAAGCCATGAGTAGAATGATTAATTCAGGGTTGGAACAGCTGCTCAAAACTGCTCCAAATTGCTTCAAAATTAAATTTCTGTTCTTGCCTGCTCCAAAATAACATTTTTTTCTCAAAAGTACTCCAAGCTGCTCCAAACTCTAGTAACATTAGTTGAGCAAAAAGTGGGAATTTGGCATCATTTTGTACAAAATTTGTGCTCAATAATCAGCTTCGTTTGTCCAAAACAGCCAGCAAGTTTCGTTTTTCAATTTCAATCATTTTGGAGAATTTTTCCTCCAAACGCATTGAGCACACTAACAAGACATTATATTAAATTAATGAAGTTCACTCTCTATAATAGGAACATATTAAATATTGGAATTGGAAATGCCGAGTTGAAAGGGTTGATAAAAAAATTTTAATAATAGGAAATAGATCATGTCCAAAATTAATACCTTGGAATTTGACTTACGCGTGTTGTAATAATATCATATTGAAAATATTGAAATTCGAAAAAACTAGCAGAAGTGGCCACAAAAAAAAATCATAATCGTAAAGCAAAAAATTACAATCGAATCAGGCATGTCAAAAAGTGATTTTCCAAAGAGAATGTGCAATGTCACAATTTTGAAGAAATATTTTATTTTATGATAACACAAACCAAAACATGAAATTGAAAACTTTAAAAAAAAGAAGAAGAAATCCCAAAGCAGCTCATATCTCTTAACATGTTGGGAACAGCGTGGCATCAATAAATGCCTCAGCTCATTATTTATATACGATGGTGTGACTCTATATAGCACATTACAATGTTAAACACATAGATTTTAAAATCCCCCTAATAATTTAATTTGTGTAAACAATTTATATTTGGTTGTGAATAATTGCTCTACACCCATTCTTATGTGTTAACACAAATTACCAGTTCAAGGAACCGCTGATAATTATTTTACAGTAGTTCAAGTCAAATTTTAAATGTCTAGAGCCAATGGACTACTATTAATTTCAAGTCCTGCATTAGTACAGATTTGGTTCAATAGTTTCCTTTAGAACAACAGTCTAGCGTTTGGACTATTCTTCAGAAATTGATGGCATAGCAGCAGTAAATGCAGTTTAAAATAATTGTAATAATTTTTGAGTTTCTGAACTTCATTAGGCTGCCTGTCTTATGATGATGGTAATCAATCATGCTCAGGTCTGATGCTGGATTTTAAAAAAATCATAATAACAATCGCATAAAGTAAAATTAGAATAAAAGAGCAATAATAACAAAAATAAGAGAATAATAAAATTATTTGTCACTCAAAAACAGGCTTTTAGAAAAATATAGACATTGTTTTTATAATTTACATGAAATATTAAAATAAAAATACACAATTGAAAAAATTAAGTAAAAATTGGAAAAAGAACATTAAATTTTCTAATTAAAAAGTGGATATCAAAAATAAGTAAACAAATTAATTGTTTACTTATTTTTATAATTTACATGAAATATTAAAATAAAAATACATAATTGAAAAAATTAAGTAAAAATTGGAAAAAGAACATTGAATTTTCTAATTGAAAAGTGGGTATCAAAAATAAGTAAGCAAATTAAATTTCCTTAATGTGCATAGAAAATGTACTTACTGCATGACGAGCTAAGAAATATGGACACCAGCCGTGTTTTCTCCCATACTCTTTTAAATCATCCTGAAAAATAAAAGTATAGACATTAAGAATTTTGACAAATACTGTATTGTGTATTTTTACAGAAACACAGCTAAAAATTCAATGACATGCTTAAAACACTTTATCAAAATGATCATAAACACTTAAAAGAAGAAAAAAATCCTGTCTTTCCAGACTAATTTATCAAATTGACCTGATTTTTCTAGCTAATAGCCTAAATTTTATTAATTTTTCAGTTAAGTCATAACTTAAATTTTATATATTTAAATTTATTAAAACTTACTTATGCTTGCTATTAGAGCTAAAAATAACGTTTTTTTTTTTTTTTTTCATGATAATTATAACAAGACAAATTGTATGAAAGATATTAGACTTTCAGGTACCCAAACACAATTCATTTTCCCAGGCTTTTTTTAGTATTTTTAATCAAATTCCCTGGCATTTCTCTGATTTTTTCAGATTGATAAAAGTACCTGACTTGTGCTTGCTCTTCCTGTTTTCCCTGTTTTTTTTTTTATAAAAAAAACATTTGAAAGTATATTTATTAAATGAAATTAAATTTAATAAATTTATATCTGCAAAATGCTAAAACCAATTTGTAGGGATATTTGAAACATCCCCGTACATTGAAACCCATTATGTTCAAATCAAATATTGAATTTTTTTCCGTCAGAAATATTATGCATTTCAGTCAAAATGAAGCCTCACATCTTTCTTAAGGATGAATTATGACTAAATTATTTGCAACAAAAAAAAAATAAATAAATAAAAAAAAAAATTAAAAAAAAAAGACTTTTGGTAATTTTTTTAATTAATATAGTCAGAATCTATTATAGATAGTATAAATATAGAAAATATTATTCAAAAACAGTAATTTTGGTATTAATGGGTTTAACATACAAAAAATGTCTAAAATTTGTTTAATTACACTTTTCTTCAAAAGAACATTTAAAAGCATTATTCAAAAAAACTTTCAAAATAATTTCATATTACCAAATCATAGACACCAACAGGTAGTGGGAACTCTTTTCCATGTTTTTCAAATGCCTGTGATAAAGTTTTAAAATTAGTTTATAACTAATAAAAATAATTTATCACACATAAAAAAAAACTCCTTACTTCAAAATAAGCACAGATATCAACATTTGGATCAACAGCTGCCATAGATCTCTTGTGAGAAGCAGTAAGAGCAAAGCATTTACCATCAACAATTCTACCATCTTTCTCCTTGCTTACCTATTATAAAGATTAGCAATCAAGACAATTTAATAAGGTAAATTACTACATTTTAGATTTTTTTTTAAAAACTCGATGTATTTTTAACATTTTATGAATATACTTAAATAAATGTTTTTTCTACATGAAACTAATTTTTCATACATTTATAAAATTAGAGAACTAGATCTAATTATAACAGAATCATAATAACAAATAATTAAACATTTTCTCAAAAATGAATCTAAAGTATCTATAAAGATCATTTTAGATTTTTGTGAAAGAACTTTTTACGTAAATTGCTTTGAAAAAAAAACACAAATGACAATCACTGAGCCATATAATTTTAAACTGATAAACCATTATTTATTTATTTATTTTTTTAAATTGAAAGATGACATTTTTACATCAAATTGTTTCTTAGTATAATTTCCAGAAAGGTATTTTGCAAGTTTCCCGAATTTCCACCAGATATCAATATGTTAACATCTTATTCCTAATTAGCTCAACTGTGATTAAGTTTATTTGAAGATATTGTAACATGTTTCATCAAAAGCCCAATCCAGGACAATTTAAAAATGCTGCATGTTATTACATTGTCCCAAGTCTTTCAATAACATTATTATTGTTTATAAAAGCACTTACAAATAACTTTAACCTTCACTCAAGTCCTTACACTCTACAGTACATTTTGATAAATTTCAGCAATTAAACTGACGGCAAAAACTATAATGTTTCAGATGAAAACTACATATTTTCAACACTTTACGCATTTCTAACTTACATTTTTTTTTTTTTCCTTTCTGTAATTCATACCGAATGAAATTCTTTTTCATTATAGCAAAATCATGTTTTTAAAATAATTATCATGATTATCCTGTAGCTCTTTGCATTCTATAACAAAATTACTACTCAAATCATTCATAATGTTTGGATTTTAGGACAGCATTCATTCTAAATAAATGAATAATAAACAAATATGGGAGAAAGTTTGAATATTTAAACAAACAAAAAATTCTTATTAAATATAAACAGTAAAAAAAATAACTTTAGCATGAGAAATATCAGATTTACTAGAGCAAATATAAGAACTTCAACCTTTAATTTAATTAATTTAGAAAAAATCAGCTAGCCTCTAAGAGTTAGTATAGCATAATTAAAACTATTACCTGTGGATGACAACATAAGTTTTTTCTGGAGCTCAAGCATAACCCTAAAATTTTATTTTCTTGTCCAGTCTCTTTCTCAATATATGCTACAAGACGTCGTAATTCTTGCAAAACCTTAAGAAAGATATATACAGATAAAAATTTTATAGATAAGTAGGTTTTACATTCGGAAGTCAAATTTAAATATAAATTATTACTCTATGCAATACATCTAAGCCCATATCGAATAAGTTTATTTAGAGCGCTGATTTAACAATATAATGAGTTGAACAAGAAATTTTGTTAAATATTATTGGTTTAATGTTAAAAAGTCAAGATAAAAGTCTGTTGTTACAAATATAACTTAGATTTAATGAGGATTAATTTTTCAAACTTGAATTGTAACAATTTATAATTAATTTTGAGTAGTAAGGTACAAAAAGTTTTACGTAATTTTAAAGAATGTCATTTCATGTGTTAAAATACAAAATTTAAATAAAATGGGTCAAATAGTTCCTGAGAAATCACATTTTAAACATACAATGCGGGGGGCATACATTTTTTCTGCTGTTTAAGTGTGCAATATTATGCTAAAAAGAACACAATTGAAAACAATTTTATTTAATTCTGGTACCATGGTATTAATACAAAAAAATGAAACACAAACACATATTTACCCTTATTTCATTCATACAATTTTAACACTTCATGTTTATAAAACCAACATATGTGGGCGATCACAGGCCCAAGATGACTTATTTCTTACAAAAGAAATTTTATGTGTCATTTTTAGGAATTCAGCAATACTCTTCAAAAGAATGCACCTAGTGTTAAGCACTAATTTACAATTCCAACTTATTTCCCTCCGTGACATCTTACAATTTAAAAAAAAGTTTAAAGTTATCAATGACGTCAACAGTTGTACAATGAGGTCCGACCTCTAAACCGAGAATTGATAAAACTTGCAAACACAAAAAAAGCGTGCAACTTTTATTATGATATAATAAGGATAATGGAAACAGAGGAAAAACAATTTAAATAGAATATTTTTAAAGCTATTAAATGTCTTCCAACTGTAAGGAATGAACTCTCATTAGCACAAATAGCAACATGTTTTAAACATTCAGGATTTTCAAAAGAAAATGAGTCTCTTTATCAGTAGTTGTGAAAATATCAGAAACCAAAGCTCATAGTTGGAACATTGCAGAAAAATAAGTTGAACTTCAATTTTTATTTAAGAGTTTGTGAACGACAATGAAGACCTAATACCATGGTGTAAGTTGTAAAATGCTCCATAAGACTCTGCTGCAGGGAAAAAAAGTTTAATGCAAGAATAAAACGTAATTGAACAGTTTTATAGCACTGTAAACATTCATATCAGAGATATTACTTTCTCTTAATACAGAGTTATGTGACCCAGTCATACATCCTTACCTCCAAGCAAAAGCAGTTTATTCTACATATGTATTCTAAATAAAATTAGTTTATTGAAATAAAAGAAAAAGGGATAAAAGTGTCTATTTCATATTTTTTTAGTACTATTTCAACATCAAATATGTGTAATTGCTTAATACAATTTAATGAATTTACCTTTTCAATTTCTGGAATAGTTCTAGAACAATATACAAGTTTTGATACTTCAGCTGGGTGTGCCTAAATGAAAAAAATAAAGAAAATCAATATAAATATTTTTTTTTTTTATTTGACAGAAAAACACATTTAGAGAACTCAAAAGATTTATTTTCTACCACAAACAAAGCATGTAGCATAACACTTTAGTATTCAGGATAATTTACTCATGAAAAATTCAAAAGTGAAAAGGAAGCATAAAGCATAATTCATGTTAAATAGTACATAATGAAAGAAAACATAGTTATAAAATGAAAAATATGTTTGCATATTAATAATTAGTTAGTTTTTCTTAGTTTTTACAACTATCTGAACTGAAACTGAACTTTTTCTAATTATATTCATAAGTGCTTAATGGGCAAATTTACAAGTCCAAAATATTCTCTATATGATGGAATAGAAACACTTAATGCAATAGTTACAATGCATGCAATGCATAACTAAAAAAATCATAAGAACAGTGATTTTATAACAAGTATTTTTCTCTGAAGCAGAATAGGAATACTTGTGCAAAACTGATACAGCATTTATAATATATAAATGTTATTTAGAATAAGTTATAGTTATTAATTAGTTATTGATATTTTTTAAACAGTAATTTTTGTTAAAAGAATTTCCAAAATTCGTTTATTTTATTCATAACTATCACAAGTTTAAGTCTCATTTTCAAAAATTATCGCCAAACGTTTAAGATTACGCTGTAATTCATTATCAGATACCATGAAATTTCCTTTGTTTGAAGTAGGAAATAAAAGGTGTAACAAAGAAAAAGTTATTAAAAACATTTAAAAGATTAAGATTAGAATTATTAAAAGAAATTAAAATTAACTGTAAAATATTAAAATAAGAGGAACAGAAAAAAATTTCTAAAAAGAAACTATTTATACTGCTAGCAAGTGAAATCATAAAACATTTTACTGTAGAACTAAATAACTTAATTCTACAAACAGCAATTCTTCATAAACCAGACTAGCTTCGTGAGTGTAAACAATGAAATCAACAGTTAAGAAATTTCTATAAACTAAGCAAGAACTATAAACTTTTTACATTTTTTGTTTAAGTATTTGCTAAGAGTTTAAATTTCAAAAGCTAAACAAACAAAAATTGATTAATTTGTTTATCGCTAGTTCTGATGTGGCTTAAAATTTTTTCTGTAAACTATAAATACTTAAGTGCATATTTTGTACTTTTAAGTATTTGTATCTAAAAATTATTTTAAAGCATTTCAAGATTGATCTGTTCCAGAGATATATTGCCTTATTTAGTAGGTAAGTTTGAAGATAATTGATGTATATAACAACAAATTCCATAAAACACATTTCCACAGCATTCAAGGTTTTGCATTATAAGCATCTCCTACTCTATAGCATTTTTCTAAAATGTAACAATTAAATAAAAAATGCAACAAGTAGTAAGATTTTTAATTTTTAAGATAGTATCTAATGTTATATGCATATATATCTATATTACCTTATGATAAGCAACTATGAGAGAAAGCAATGACAGTGTCTTTCCTGTACCTGAAGGCATTTCTAACAAACCATGTCCCTAGAAAAAATATTTATAAATTAAAGTGAGATGTTAGAAAACTGTTGACACAGATTTCTCAATTAAAACTACCCCCATTAATAAAACTGATTCACAGAGAAATCTCAAGCTCGGTTAAGATGTAAAAGGGTGACATGAATTATGAAACTTACCTTAGCATCTAAACTTCTTTTTAACTCAAGCATGTAAGAATACTGTTCAGGATAAATAAAGTCATAAGGAAAATAAACTAAAAGACCATCAATGTTGACCCTAAAAAAACATTTCATTAAAACAATAAAAAATATGCACTGCCTCGTCTATTTTATACAATGAAATATGACAATCACTCAATGTGTACGTTTCTAAAACCGTGAAGGGATTTTAAATGCTCACCATTTTAAAATTACATACATTAAAATACGGTCCAGTGGGGTAAAGTGGAGCTTTTTTTTAAATAAGGCTCAAAAAAAAAACCATTAAATTTATTTTACTTAAAATTTTGATTTATTTTAAATACATTTGATTCATATAGATTAAATATGAAGCATAACTTGTCTGTTTTGTTTGTTTGTTATCTTAGAGTAATGCATTCAAAAGAAAATATTTTGATGTACTTACCTACTTTAGCCCAGAGTGGGGCAAAGTGGGCATAATTTTAAAATTAGTATATATTTCACTAAAAAACATATGTAAATATTGTCTCAGAAATAAAAATGCTCTAAAAATAAATGTGTCATGATTATATTAAAAAAAATAAATAAACGTTTAAAATTTTTTAGTATTATTAAATTAAAGAATTAATATCCATAGCCATCAAATTTAGATTTCACGTCGGATGCAGTATATTTTGCTGAACTCTACATAATTTCATCAAAAAGCAAGAAAACTGTATTAGTTTTTAGTTCATTTGCAATATAAATGAGAATGTAAAAATAAATAATATCTATAATGGAAATTTAAGTGCTCAGTGATATTGGATTTTTAAATCGTGTGAATACAAATCTCCATGTGTGATTGCTTAACGGAATGAATAAGAAATATGACATTTGATTTTATAATTACTCAAATGCATTGCGATGGATAACTTCTAGAATCAGAGGATTCGAATTGCGATGTTTAAATTTTTAAATCGAATGAACACTCCTGTTAGTTTTAAAAATCTATCTACCTACAAAATTTAAGAATTTTTGTGGGTGTACGCTTGCATCTATATTATCTAACTGACATGAATTTATTCGATTTTGATCGCTGTCGCCTCGTGGCAGAATCACGGCGACATTGTCGCAGAGCGTTACAGAGTTCTTGCAGAAAGAGTTTTCTTTTGAAAAGTAAATTACACATAATTTTTGAATCATTCATTTAGATAATCACTTTTTTGGCGCTCTCAATCTATGCCGATAATATCAAAAATCGATGTAATGTTTTGATAGTATTTTCGGCAGTTGGGACTTTAAATATCCCGATATATTTTAAAAATTTTAATCGTGCATTTGAGTATTTATTTTTAAAGCAATAATTCTATGGAATTTTTGGCAGTTATTGCTATTGATTTCTCCAGTTTTTAAATTCGATATTTTTTTATTCAATATTATTTATTACAATAAAACCTAATCTTGAAACGAAACATGTATTTGAAAAGTCCTAATCGCGTGATTTCGTTGTCGATCTTTTTTTCGACGATTACTACTACAGACTTCATGATTTTTAATTATTTTTTTTACTATGATGATTACAAAATATGAAAAAGAAAATAATTAGTGAGTTTTCTACACAGAAAAACCGGGAACATAACTCATAATATTAGAATAAAATATTATTACACGTTCAATTAAAAATAATTATAGTTTTTTTTTTTGTAAACACAGCGCTTTTGTTATTTTAAATTTGTAGCATATATGTTTCTTATTATTAAAAGTATCTTGCAGAAAGATATTAGTGCTAGAGAGTTTTGTCGCAGATAGCTCGAAAGAATTCCGCCATAGTCGATATTCATAGTGGGGGCTTCAACGAATTGTTTGGTATTTAATAATGAGGTCAATCAATAGATTTTAATGAAAACTAAATGTCATATTTTTGACAATTGCTCAATAGATCACTTAACAAATAGATGCATTGCCTGGTTTTAAAATTAAAGTGAAATAAAACTCATCTAAAACATGGGATGACTGCCAGAACATTAGTAAAACATGGGATCTTGAAAATTGGTTTTATAAGGCATAATGGTAAATAAAACCTACAACAGAAACACCATGAATTATGAGTAATTTAGTTCTCTAATTTATTATTCTGAAAAGATTTTGCCTTTTCATGAAGCATTCCACACTTTCCATAAATATAGATTCTGCACAACAAGTTACGACAATCAACCTACAGGGGTGATTGTGAGCCCAAGTCAAAATTCCGGAAAATTTCTTGGATAAAAAATAAAATAAAAGTTTAAATCGAAAAATTAGAAAAAAATTTAAACAAGGTTTTTTTCTTTTTCTCAATATTTCTTAGTTTACTTAAAATATATTTAAAATTTTATACATACTTATGATGACCTGTAGAAGTAATTGAAATTTACAAATATGTCTTTCTTTCTTGAGTTTATGATTATAATAACTATTTACCAATAAATAATGAATATTAATCTTGAATATAAGCTTATAAAGTAACTCTCTTTACAAACAAATAAAATAAACTGTGTTTTTAAGTTCCACCTTTGATAATTTGATTACTGAAAACTTTTGTGATCAATGATTTTTTGAAGCATCTACACTTTTGATCTCCGGATCACAGTAAGCGAAAAATCCGGATTTTTTCCAAGAGCACAATCAGCCCTGAACCTATAATGCATGTTCGAACTTACATGTGGAATGTTGCCCAAAAGTTCAAAATCTCTCTATAGCTACTATACTTTTTTTACTTCTCAAGATTAAATATTAGTTAACAATGCATATTTTTCCTCGGCCTATAATATTCAACCACACAATTCAAATATGAGCAATTAAGTACATTTTTTTTAACCAAGTCAAATAAAAAAATTTTAAAAAGATTTTTATTACTTAAAATATTCGTCAAGTTATAAATCACACAATTCAGTGGCTGCTAGTCTATTTTAGAGGTGGAACTTAAAAGAATGTATTTCATTATTCAAAAGTTCTATTTAGACAAAGCCACAATTTTACAAATATATTATGTCCCTTTGACAATTTGTAAATTTTTTTCAGAAGATATAAATTGAAACAATTTGTAATAAAATAGATGCTGTAAAAATAGTTACAGTGCCATCCAATCTTGTGTAAAAAATCAATTTCTTTCTTTAAGAAAAAAAAGAAAGAAAAAAGTACAAGTTCATACATGAGTGTTGCATGTTCTTGTTACTCACTGAGATCATATTTAAATCACATAAATATTTTAAACAAACATTTTGATTGTATCTTAATACTAGGCACTTAATTTAATCTGATTAAAAAACGAATATTCAATAGGCAGCAAATCAAAACTTATAAACTACATGTATTATTATTTCCAGAAATAGATTGATCCTCTTGTTCTCACTTACAGGAATAATAAAGTTGATTTCTATTCATTAATTAAATTATTAACAGGTTATAACAAAATTTTTAGGGAAAAATACAAAAAAGATAGAAAATAATAACTAAACAGTTTTTTAAAAAATATATTTAAGGGATATTCTGTTAGGCTAAATAAGACTACCAAGGTGTTTCAGTCTTCTAGCCAACTTGAAAAATATATTTTTAAAAATATAAAGTGACTACCAATTATCTCCTTAAAATTTGCTTTCTTTTGTGAATCCTTGGTAATTAATTTGGCGCAGATTCTACCATCTGCACGCTATTTTATTTGAACTACAGGTTTCGAAGTGAGATTCCTGACTTCTTTTTAGATGAACAAATTTTAATAAATTGAATTAATCAACTCTGCATAATGGTAGCCTTGATTTATTTTCCTACAATAACTATTTTTTGATAACTGCTGAAATTCAAATGTTGATAGCAAATTAACTTATGATTTAAAAATTTTTAAAGATAATTTATAAACTTTTACAAGTTAAAAAGAGCTTATTAACATTTAGGATTAAGCTCTTAATAATAGCATTTATTAATCTTAGTTTTTATTTGCATTTATTTTAAAAAATTTGTGATACTTTAATTGCTATCATTATCGTAGCTGCAAAATTAATAGTTTAAAAAAGTCTATTAAAACAAAATATGGTAGTTTTAAATAACTTTATTCATTCAGCATTCATAAAACACTTGAATTTATTTACTTCATTTTAGAGCAGAATTGTCAAGGTAATATAATTTATAAATGTATATATAAATGATAAGGCATTTAGGCACTGCTTTGAAAGAGCTTTTCAAACTATTATGAACCTTAATCGCTTAGAATTTGATAAATTTCCACACAAAAACACAAATAACATTCAAACCGGCATCATTAAATGTTTGTTGCTTATTCTGGTAACAATTTATGTTTCCGGTTGCCTATATTTACCTAATTTAGAAACCATTTACACCATTCAAACTCACTCATGCATATGCGGAATTTTGGAGAACCTGATTGGTGAAATAAATTTAGCCTCGAAAAACTCGCCAATCAACGTTTAGTGTCTATCTCTAAATTCGCTTATGCGATTTTTTTTGCTTTTAGCAAGAATAACGCTTTTAATAACACTTAATGAATTTGAATGGCGAATCTTGTTCGTTCCGTTAGATCAACGTTCATTCAGTATTCAGTAATAAAAATAAGCAGCCGGAAGTGTTCAACCCAATAGAAATACACGACTGAAAATATCTGTATAAGATAATTGTGCTTGTTTCTGCAGTAAGAAAGTAAAAGTAAGTAATAGTTTTAAATCAAATTTAAGTAAGTTTGCATGTTTCAACTCCCATTTAAAACTAAAACGTATGAGCTAGGCGTTATTTTCTAATAAATTTTATTGAATTCTATAGGTAACCTTGAGTGTCCTTAAAAGCTTAATTATTGTATAATTTTATATTAATCTGTTAAACAATTTAGAGTAGCTTTGTAAAATTGATGTTACGCACATTATTTTGCATTTTTTTTATGTAAAAGTAGTTTAGTGTGAATATGTAGAAACTATCTTCCGTCTTCATTTTTGCTGGGATGAAGAAGTTTATTAGAAATGCTTGCGAAATTTCCCAGCGTTTTCAATTCCTTTTAATTAATTTGTATATTGGTTCCATTGATTGTTTTGAATAATTAGTTCGTAACTCCACCACTCACATTTTGTAATTTATCTTTCTCTTGTTAGTAAGTGTTAAGACTGTCAAAAATTTATCTCAATTTTAAGCTATGAAACATTATTAAAGCCTTCATGTTATAGTGTGTTTTAAAGCCAGAGTTTCACTACGTCAATTCATTAAGATTTTTTTTTTCATAATATTGTCTTTATTTTATAAATGATTCTTGTACCTATGTGCTACTAGGGTCCTTAATAAGTAAGGCAAGTTTCCTCTAAGCATTCTTAAAAACTCTTCAGTTATTCTCTTTGTTGAATAATTTATGAATCTAACATCCATGTTGTAAACAAAAGGCCACAAAAACTCGCCTTTTTTGTATTATTCTTTTGTTAGAAGTCAATAATATTCACTTCCTTAATTAACTGGATTTTGCTATGATCTATAGTTGTTAATGTCAGGATGAAGTACAGAGTGTACTTAGGACTCTAAAAAGTATAACTTTATTTACAGCGGCAGTACTTGCCTAATAGGATTCAACACTTGTGAGAAAGAAAATGAATACTGTCAAGGTTTTCATTGAAAAAATTTATAAAGAAATCAAACCAAATGATGAAGAAAACAAATGTCTTGAAGTGGTAATCTGGACAGATGAACCTTCATCAGAGTTTAAAAATAGGTTCAAGACCTTGCTGCTACAATACCATAGAAATTCAAAAAGACTTTCTACTGGAAATATTTTGCAACTGCCCGTGGCAAAGATGTAGTGAATGGAATTGGTAGTAAGGCAATATGCTTAGTACGAAATGCTGTTAGGTCAAAAAAATCTACAGCTCCAATTGTGCAGTCTGCAGATGATTTCGTAAATGTTGTAAAGCTATGCCATCTACTACAGTGATGCTATTTTTAGATAAAGATATAAACAGAGATTATAATATCTGGGCCAAAGCAAAACTAATACCAGGAATTTCTGAAGTGCATGAAATTACATATTCACCTTCTTCTGGTTTAAAATTTTATAAATATGCTGTAGCCTCAGTAAAAGGAAATCTTAATACCAGGACAATTAACACCACAAAAAGTATTGGAGGAAATTGGGTTGTTGTGAAATATGATAATAGTTCATATGCTGGAAAAGTTACTCAGGTCCTTGGAAATGATATTGAAGTTTCTGCCACGGTAAAGTCTAGAAAATATTGGTTAAGGCCTAAACAGGAAGATAAGGTGTTTTACAACATGGGGAAGTTAACAGGAGTCTGTTTAGAAGAAATTTGGGTCCGTTAACGGACCCTTCACAAAATAATTTCTTTTAATTGGATCCTTCACAAATTTGTTTATATCTTGTCAATCTTGTATTTATTTACAATTTAAAAATTTTTGAAAAGGTTTTTAGCAATATTTGCAACAGCAGAACCCTATTTGCACTATTTCACAAAAGCAGGATCCTGGTTGAAAGAATGGGACTTAACACTTATTTTATATTCACAAATTATGAGTAGTTTTTTCACAATTTTGCAGAAACAGGACCTTTCACAAAATGTCTGGACAGTCCCCTAGTTAAAGTTATTCAGCCACCTACAGTTATAAATGCTCATGGAGTTTTTGATTTTCCCGATTTTTAGAGAAATCTAAGTTATGCACGGGACATGAAAACAAGTGCTAATATTTTATCTAATATTAAACTTAGAGGAGCTTCCTTTGTAATATAGGTTGATACTAAGAGAAAGAAAGTAAAATTAAAGCAGTTTCTGTTTTGCCCTAAAAATAAATGAGAAAAATAAAAATTATCATGTTTTTGGGTTGGGCTCAAATAAATTGTTCTTTTTTACATAATTTTAAAACAATTTTTAAATTTTTATTTCATTTTTAAATAAGAGCATTATATAGATATATTTAAAAAACTAAGAAAATTGAAATGCTATTCTATTTTTTTCTGCTAAGGAAAAAAATGTAAATATGTTGATTATAACAAGAAAACTTAGAAATTACAAAGCTGAATTTCAAGAATTGATTCCATATTAAAAATTTAAATATAACTATTATTGTGCTTTGTTTTTTAAGATTTAACCTATGTACTTTATTATTGAATAAATAAAAAATATATTTACAAGTAAGATAAAAATTGGCGATCGCAACGCCCGAATACGCCATCTGGGGAGAGACCGGTTTCGTGCTTTTTGCCCTTCCCTCTCCTCCTCTTTACAGTTGTATAGGAATGTACTGCGATATTTTCCCTTCTCTTAATATTTTTCAAAATTTCCGTAATGCTTTCTTTAGAACTATGTTTAATGTAGTTTTCAGTTCCATATAGTTTTCTAACTTAAAAGATTTTAATCTATATGAAAATCAAGAGAGAAACTAACGTACTTCTTTCCTCCTTGGCTCTCCACACGCTAATGGGAAAAGCATGTGAAGTGTTGGCATAGGTAGAGAGTTCTGCTCTACGCCACCTGCAGCCCATTTCGATCACCAATTGATGTTTAGAGTGTTTACGGTAGAGAATGGCCTAATAATTGACGGAACTAACTATAACTAAAAGGACAATGGAAGTCTCAAGCTAAATGTCATGAGAAATACAAATGTGATGCAATGTTTAAGTGAAGCTAACCAACTTTGGCTCTGTGTTGCAGGATTGGTACAAACATAAAAAGCTCTCTAGGGTAGCTAAACAATGTGTGTATTGTGTTAATTACATTTATTAAAATGTTTTGAAAGTTCTTTCCACCAACCTTTATGTTCTAAAATACATTACTTGTAACTGTACCAAAATTTCTACTGTACAAATTTGTCTTAATATGCCCCTGGGTTCGTAACCAGATAAGAAATTTGTTTTGTAAAGCCAATTTGCATAAACAGTTAAAACATCTACATACTGTTTCAATTTCTGCTACCTGTTAAGCTAGTGCAATTTTGACATGATCATAATCATTTTTTTTTTTTCTTTTAGTTCAACATAATGGAAAGAAAGCAAATGAAATGGCCTGTTACATTTGCGGCTCAGATTCAACAATTTCCATACAAATGGTTCTGGAATAACTTCTGGCTTCCAAGATTTGTTGTTGGGGCTATGGCTGTCACATTCCCTTTTTTCTTGTTCATCCACAAGTCAGGTATTTTCATCAAAAATAATCTTCAAATATTAAAACTATACTAGAAACCTTTCTAGAACACTATTTGTTTTGTTTTGTTTTTCCCGGATTGTGTTTTGAGTAATTTAAATGCATATAACTCTTTTTAAACTTATATTTCTTTCAGTTTAATTTGCCTTTGTTTTTGACATTTCATCCTTTGAATAAATAAGTTTTTTTTTTTTTTTATTTCTATCTTGTTTATTTATTAATTATCTACTAAGGATATTTCCTTTATAACCATATTACCTTTACTTATACAATATTTCCTTTAATATTTTTATTTAACCTAGATTCCTCAATGATTCTGTTAGCGACATAGTATAAGACATCATATAATGAAAAACAATTTTTCATATTTTATTCTTATTAATAAGTTATTAAATAAGTTTTTTTTTCTTTCTTTCTTTTTTTTTTTTTTTTTTTTTTTTTTTTACTATCAAATAGGGCTATAACAAATAGTGATTTGGCTGAATATTTGCCAATTTTTGGGGGGCTGAAAAAATTGGCCAAATGGGCAATTTTATTCCATTAAATTGCATCTTTTTTAAGTAATTATTTATTATTTTTATTTTATTTTCAGTTAATACACCAGAAAATAAAGCTATATGGGCCGAAAAACATAAGAAAGAACGACAATGTAAGTAATTGTATCTATTGCTACTACTAAATCTGCTTAAATTTGCGTGTATCAAACATTGTCAAATGAACAAGTTGCAGGCTATGTTCTACTATGGCTTATGACCTGATTTTTTTTCTTTTTTACTTTTGTTTAAATGTTTTTTATAAAGAATGGATAAGAGTAACATTAAGTTGGTAAATTATAAATTTCCATTTGCTGTATGTAAAATAATTTTCTGGTAATGATCATTATCTTTGGTGGCACGACAGCCCTCTGCTTCCTTAGAAGAGTTTCCCAGTCCACTCTTTTGCGCATAAAACGAAATGGGTATAATTGAAATATGTTTATTGCTGGTAGTGAACATATTGCAATCATATCCATTTAGTTTTGTGTTTATTTGAATACTTTAACAGCTTTTAAGACTTATTAAATATGTACTTCGTGTTTACCAATATAAAAGAAAGTCTTGTTCTGCCAAGAGAAACCTACATTTTTTGTTTCTTTAATGTATTCTGATCTAAACTAATTTACTTTTTATTCGATTACAAATTGCCTTCTTGTCTTTTTAAGTTTTAGGATGTTTAACTTGAATAAAAATAACTATGAATTTATTTATTCAGTGATTAATTTATAATATATAAATTTGTAATAATTAAATAATTTTTAATTATTTTTGTTTGAAATATTAGCTACTTTAACTACATATTTTTTTAAAAAAATTATATTAAGTTCTGTTACTACATTTTATCAGGAGGTTTGGCTAATAAATATTTTAAAAAAATAAAAGAATCTGATTTAAATTTTTTTTTAAAAATCATGAATTTTATCAACTTTGGTATACAGTGTCCTCTTGTTGTATAGCAACAATCAAGAAACACTAAATTAGTAGAACAAGTTAATAAAGATCATTATTTAACGTAATGTTTAAAATGTGTTTTCAAACATGTTGTAAAATTTATAATCAAATTATGATAAATCTGTTGCTTTTCATTCCTGCATTGGGATGACACAGTGTGTGAAAAAGAAATGTGGATCAAATAATAAAAAAAATCTTTCTGTTTGGATAAAAATTAAGAAAGCTGTTGGATAATGGTGTTCTACTTTAACTATGGGCTTTAACTGTTATGTTCAAACAGTTTATTCGAATCTTAGGTTTTTTTAAACTTCAATGGCTTTATAAGTATTTTGTAATTATATTCTATCTTTTTGTGATATTTATCTATGTTTTTTTCTTTTTTTTTTTCAGATCACTTTCATTGAATGTTTCTGTCAAACCAGTTTAGTATCTGTAATAATGTATCTGTCACCTAAGTTGATTAAAAACTATTAATGAACTAATAAAATGTGTTAATTTTCTACTCACACACAGAAGGTTATGGTGAAATGAGGTTATTACTTTATCTCAAGATAGCCTGTTTTGTCCTAATTGCAATCATGCAAAACAACTTGGTATAACTAACAAATTGCATTAAATATGTATCTGCTTTTTGATCCAACTTTTTGAAAAATCTGTGTACATTCTTTGCGTTATGAGTTTCATGCCGTCAGTAATTTCTATTCAGCTCAAAAGTGTTTTAAGGGGTCACTGAAGCAGAAGCAGTCTCTTTGACATAACCTTATATAAAAAAAATCCCCTGGGTATAGTCTGTGAATCTTGGTTTAAGGGTTAAATCACAGTCACCTGTATGCCCAACCTATCAATGTGTCCTGTCGTGCCCAAATTGTCAGCAGGTTTCTTCTATGAAAAACCCCGCTTAAGAATTTTTCTTACTAAGTGATACATGAACAAATTTAAACAATTTCATTTGCTGGTTTTAAAAACTTATAATTATATGTCATTTTAATTTCACTTTCTATTAATCTTAGTATAAAAACATGGAAAACCAGGAAATATTTATTTCAGTTTTATTTTATTAAAGTTAAAAGTCAGGTGAAATTTTAATTTATAGTAGGTAATATATATATGCTTAAGAAATATAGTAAATAAATGTGTGTGAAAACAAAAAGATTAATGAACTTGTTCCTTTTATATTACATTTATATTTTATAAAGCTTGAGTTAAAAATTGTGAGACCTTATGTCTTTAACAATAAAAAAGATTCAAATATGTTTTGGTGGCAATGCGTTATTTAAACTTATTTTAATTTTGTTATATGTATTTTATATTAACTTTTTGGATTTATTTCTATTTTTAAGCTTATACAACACTGTTTAATAAATAAAACTATTTACACTGAAAAACTTTAAAGTTTATGTTTACTAAATGAAAAAAAATTTCCCAGGTTTTTTCAAATAAAACCCAATTTTCCACGGGTAAAACCCAGGCAGGTTGTTTTTTTTTTTTTTTTTTTTTTCAAACCCGGCCCTCAGGAGACACCTATACATAATGGGTATTGAATCTGTTTCTCTTTGTCAAAGTTGTCATCTTGAGGAGGAGACTTCACGACATATACTTTGTGATTGAGATGTCTATTCTGTTCAAAGATTTGAGCATTTAGGACAACATTGCATTAATACCTGGGAACTGCAAGACTTTCCTGACATGTTGCTGAACTTCATATCAGCTATAAAGCTTTCTTGTTAACCATGATGTAGGACTTGGGGTACAAGAGACCTCTGGTCAGTGTGCCCTGCTCTCTGGGGCTGCCCAACCTGTAAGTCTGAGTAAGCATGGGTATGAGTAAGCAAAAAAACGTATCGTCCTGAGTGACTTTTGATCTAATGATGCAATCTTCACATTCTTCAAATATACTAATCAATGCAGACGATATTTTAAGTTACAAATCCAGACACAAAAATACTTTCTTTGAATAAACATATCTTTTTTTCGACTGATTCGGATTTCTTACCCCCAAAACGTAGGGGTAGTTGCTACCTGGAAAATAATGGTCACGGTAGTTTGCTCAGGACAGCAGTCCAAAATTTGGACCCCTTAATGTTAGTTTTATTTTTTGCAATCATCTCTAGAACTTTTCAAGCGAGTTGAAATTTTTTGCTCACAATTATAAAACTTATTATCCATGCAAAAAATAACATTTAATAAATATTTATCTTTTATTATTTTGTTTGATAATATTCAAAAAAAGGTACTATCAGGTACACAATTTTACATAGCAAAATACAAAATTCGAATTGATTGATTAGTTTTAGAGAAATCGTATTTTAAAAAAGTAGTTTTCGAAAATTATATTTTTAAAATATCTAGTCATATTTTTGTAAAGAAAGTATCGATCCAATTATTATATCAAAAGTTATTCAGGGAGAGTGGACTAATTATTTCTTTGTGCATTGTACAACATCTTCTGGTTTAGGGCTCTTTTCTATAATGACATATAATAGGTGATGCCCTCATGCAGCTGTAAAAATTTACTTTCTTTTTCTCTTTCCGTTGCAATTTATAAATGCATACTGCACAAAAATAACTCCGATCGTTCATCTTTGCAAACATTGTATAATTTTATAAAAAAAAAAACTGAATTATTCATCGTATTATTTTCATTTTATAACATATCTTCAATGTTGTATTATTAAATTTATTTTATATTTACATAAGTATATCAGCTTTCTAGCATAAAAATCTAAATAACTATTTCTGAAAAACATTTTACATTTTAGAAATTTTTTATTTATTAAAAATTCAAATATAATTTACTATTGTGTGAAACTTAGTTTAGCAATATTCTCGTGCAAATTTTATTTTTTAGTTTTGTTCTTTGAGGTAAAAAAAAAGTATTAATTTACTATATCCCTAACATTACAGTTATTTTGTTTGAAAACATTGTTTTTTCTTGTTTATGGTAATGATGATGAGATATAGTTAAATTTCTCCCAAATTTTATTCTAAGCAGGTGCATTATGGCGAAATTCTGCTAAGTTTTTATTAAAATTGAACTGTTAAAACTTCAGAGTCATAACTAATTAACTTATGTAAATAATTCGACAACTGATTGATTTATTATTTATTTCTTGTTAAGGATTCTGCAAATATGCATTTGAATTAGAATTTCTTATAAGTTTTCTCTCTCTGCTTTATCTTTAAATTCTTGATGAAACATTACTGTTAAACTTTCTATATCAATTATTCTAGAATCATTGTTTCGTCTAGCCATAGATAAAGCTTCAGAGTACAAAAACCCTGCTCTATCCATTTTTTTGTCTTTCACACTTATTTCCGCCTTTAGTAGAGTTGCATCTAATTGTAGTCTGGTTTCTTTCTTACTCGCTGCAGCTTCAACGGCTCGTTGTGCATAATTATACGCCTTTTGTAGATGATTCAGATTCATATGACACTCAGCTATTTTGTAAAACATATTTGTATCAAACTCTGCATAGTCTGAAACAAATAAGCAATGCTCATAACATGAAATAGCTCTATCATATTTCCTTTGTCTGAAAAATATTTCACCCATACATAAAATAGCTTTCAACCTAAAATCTGGCATATTATTGTAAAGGGCGAGTGTAATTTCTCGCTGAAAATATACCAATGCAGACCTATAATCATTTTTGAACATGTGAGCCAGCCCGATAAGGTGTAGTAATATTAATTTTAGCTTCGATGTTTCTGCCATATCGTAAGCATATTTTTTTATGCAACCTAGTATGGCAAGTGCTTCTAAGCTAAATTTTAATGAACTGTCAACACTTCCTTGTTTCAAAGCATCATGGGAATCCAAGCACTTTACTTTTGCTATGTCGTACACAACTATGGGATCGTGTTTGTCGAAATGTGCATCTTTAACCCACTCTGGAATCTTTGGCTTTAAAGGCATCCGATCTCGATATGGATTCGCGATGCGCCAAAACTTCTTCCTGTCCTCTAAGAAGAGTAACAAGTCTTTGCAAATAGGATGAACTTCTTCAATCGTTTTAATTTTCATTAGTTCCGATGAAAAATTCAAATCGTCCTCAAATGAATGGGGTTCACATCTCTTTCTACGAAACGGTACACCATATTTCATTTTCACACCTTGCAAAAGCTTTTCTACTTCTTCCACATCTTGGTGATCCAAAGACAGTGATCCACCGGGATATAAGAATTTGTCAATCGCGTTTTCAAAAACTTGATAACCAAGGCGCAAATCCAATCGAGTGGGTCGACTTACAGATGCCGGCCATAGTTCAATCAGACCTGCTTCGAAATCACCCTGTAAATATTTAATCTCCCCTTGCAACCCTATTGCATCGCTATTGTTGGGAGCCACTTTCAATATTTTATCTATTGCCCTTTTTGATTCCTTTAATTTCCCTTGCCTCAAATATGACACTGAGGTGCCTAATAATGCCTTTGTATTATATTCTTCGTCTTCCAAAACATTGTTAAAACTCTTGATTGCTTCCTCATAATTACTCAGATGTAAATAATAATTTCCTGTTGTCAGATACAAAGAAGCAGGAAGCTTTTTTGGTTTCTTCTCTGTGTCCTCATCATCTTCAATATCCATTCCGAGCCACATGCTAGTTTAAATTTTAAAAAATAATAAGTAATGAGAAAGAGCAACATAATATTGAAAGGAAATTAAATGTTTACTTTGAAGAATTTTCTGAAAACTAAGAATTATCAAACTAAACTGTTTCACTTAGCTCTGTTATCTAAATTAAAATGTTTTGAATAACGTGCTATTTTAGAATTTTGTTTTTTTTTAAAAAATGGCAAAATTCGAATTTGTCTGAAAATAAATATAATTTATGTTTTAATGCTTGAAGATGGTTATTTTGACAGGTTGAACGTTTTTATAGATTTTTTTAAGCATTTGGTATCATGATATAAACCCATTACGATCCCTAAACTGCTAGTGTGCTTTGAGCTTTCATATTTGCTGACATCTTAAGAGGACGCCATACCACAGGAGGAACTTTTCTTTGCCAATTCTCTGTAACACCCATTATTAAAATTTGAAGTTCAGTTCAGACAAACCTAGTATAAGCCATGTAATTTTAAAAAATTAAAAGAAATTTTTAAAATATCCAAATGAAATATATGAGAAGATACATAGGATTATGCAGTGGAGAAGTATTTTTTTTAAAATTAAAACTTCATGTCTCAACGTTTGCTTACTGACACTTTTTCTTCCTTTTAAATTAGTAATGGTGGTGAATTAGAATTGGCAACGAAAAGTTTCTCCCGTGTTATGGCGTCCTCTTAATATGGTTCTGAATTGAAACATATTATCATTCTTCTTATATTTTATTACATGGCTCTAGGAAATGGAAACATGTTTCAAATTAATACTTTCCTAAAATCGCAACAAACTGGTCCCTCGTTAAACCAATTTCTCTGAGCGTATCGAGACAGTAAAAAAAAGTATTAACTCGTAGAAATTAAAAGTACTCTTTTTAACTAAATTTTATCAGTGGCAACACGTATCAATCATTCGTTTGATAATGTAGATTGTCTTATTATTTTTATGTCCGACTTCAGAATAATATTAAGAAAAGTGTTGTTTTTTTCTCACGCTTTTCATTTTGTTCTTAAATTTTGTAAATTCTAGAACTTAAAGCATAATACTGAGTTATAAGGCAAAATATATTTCTTGTTTTACGGTATCGATATTCAAAATTTTATTGACAAACTACTGCATGAACATTGATGGGTTGATATTTCCGTTTCTATGACGACTGTCGTAACCTTTTTTTTAATGATACATGACATATTTTTTATTTGTTTAGTTTTTGACACGTGATAATTTTTAAAAATATGGATTCGTTGCTTTCACAGCCATTAATTCGTATGATTCTTGATGTAGCGAGCGAATCGGTATCAAATTAAAAACGTTTTAAACCCTATCAATTCGTGATACTGTAACCGTCGCCACAGCTGTTTTATTATTATTAATATTTGGTTTATCAAATAATATATTGTTTTACAGAGTGACTATCTAAAACCAAGTCGAAGTGGGAAAAAAATAAAGGAAGTTTAGAAAGGAAAAGGGGGGAGCGATTTAACCGCTTACGTGTAAAACTCTTAAAAAGTTAAGTCTCCTTCGATAGTTAAACTCTCTTTCATAATTAAATCAACTATAACTTTCACAAATTGAATTCCTTCTTAACCCTTTAACGAAGAATTTTTATTCAACATATTTTTTATTAATTTAGGTCAAACTGAGTGAAAAAAATATTATTTTTAGCATTTTAATAATTTATGGTTATGAAATACAGCGTGAAACACCAGTGTCTTTTTCTGCGTTATAGGTATAATCTTCCCCATAATAATTTTTCAAATCTGCACTTATTTAGATCTAAGAGAAAACAGTAATTCTTTTTTTAATTTACAAACTAAATAAAAATGTTTATATAAATATAAAAGGGATACCTGTGTCCCATCTTCGTCAAAGGATTAATCGACTTTTTGGTGATTTGATTAACCTTTTTTTTTTTTTTTTTTACGCATTGAACAAATAAATATGAATAACTATTATATAGATTATATTCTACGTACGTTTAATTTAAAAATCCTCTTCCCCCTACTGATTTAAATTTTATAAAAATTTAAAGAAACTTTTTAATTTGATGATAAAATTGAATTATTATTCATATTTTGAAACATATATTTCAATATTCATGGAAAACTAGAAAAACGCTTTATGAAATATACTATATTTATCAGCTAGAATTTTTTTCATATGAATATGTCTTTTCTTTGAACAGTAAAATATATCACTAATATCTTTGCAATAAATTAGGCTACATACTTATTTCACTCTTTTTAAGTGAATGCTTAAATTTGTCCATTCTTAGTTCTAAAAAGATCTAAATACTAACTAAATTATTTTATTTTATAACCGTCGTTGAACAGTAGACCCAATGTTAGGTCTACTTCTACCATGTTCAACTATTATAATATTGAACCCAACCCAGAAGACAAGGGAACTCCTGAGTCAAGTATTGGGAGAAATATGCCTTCGTGGAGGACTTTATGATGGAACTAACCAGCATTTGCATTACATGGAAAAGAAATCCTCCCACGGTTAGCCTCACGGCAAAGGGGACTCTAACCCATGATCCGTCTAACACTGAGGTTATTTTACGTCAGTGCGAGCTGGGTGCGGAATTCAAATCGACCAGGGATTCGAACCCGACCAGGGATACATTTTCATCATTCTGAACAGCCATTTTTGACCATTATTCCCATATAGCACTCATCTTCCGAAACCATTCCCTAGGACCTCCCAAATGCGTCCCTTTCTTCCGAGGGAAGACGCGGATAAATAGGGGAACGCCGAGGGAATTTCCATTCTAACATTCCTACGGATAACGATACGTAGGAAGTCCTTCGGAAACATCGTCTACGGATATTCCTCCACCGGTCATCCGTTAGAAATTTATCCAATGGATTTTCCTCCCTGGTTATTCCATAGGAGTATCATAATTAGTCTCATTTTTGCGCATGCGCTCTCGTACACTCGCTCCGCACTTACGATTACTGGATGCTACGCCAAAGAATATAAACAACGTTCAACATTGCTGGATTTTCATTAGCAAGTAAGTAAATATTAATTCTTACGTTTTTAATATGATGAGATAAATCTTTAAATTTTTTGTAAAAACAGCAACAACGTCTTTTAATTAAAAATATTGAGAAATTGCTGTTTATACGCGTTACTGAAAATACACGAACACATTTCATTGCTCAATCACTAAGCCTACTAACTGTGATTCTGAAGTAAAGAAACGTTTATAAATAAGTTTTCTTAGATGATCCTATTACGGTAGGTAGTAACTTATATTAAATTTGGCTTTTCTGATAATTTCTGGCTAAAATTTCCATCAAATGATTTTAATCTGCCACAAGTGCACTTAAATACTTTACACGTGAAGTTCTTATAGAAATAATAAAATTATTCTGAGAACTATAATTGGCTAAGTATTCTAATGAAAAATATTTTTAAATATCTCTAAGTATTGTTTAAGTTTAGTTGTTTTGTTTTAAGTATCATTTGTTAATTTAGTTGTTTTGTTTTAAGTATTGCTTTTTTTTAAGTATAATTTTGATCAACTTAATTAATCCTTTAAATGAATTAATATGAAACATACTCCAAAACTTATGAAAACTAAACTTGCTATTTATAGATTGAATCCAAATAAGTTAAATGTATTCAACTGTTTTTAATATAAATTTCAGAAATATATAAACATTTTGTTTCTTTATATCTGAACCTACCATTATTCTTCCCAAAATAATAGATTCTTAACTATTGAGAGATGGTTTAAAATTTATATTATACTGATACAAATTCTTTCTTGGATATGCATATTATGTTCTTTCAAACATAAATCGAAATTTTATTTTTGTGATTATAACCCTTATTTGGAGAAATTTTATCTTGTGTAAGATATATGTAATATGTGTATAATTATTATAATTATTATGCTAGTTGAACTTTAACTGTTCTATAATTTTTATAAGTTTGAAATTCTAAGCAAAATTTAAAAAATTAAAAAAAAATGTTATTTTAAAAATTATAAATTTTTTTTCCGTCCTCTATTAAAATTAAGTGACTGGCCATTTCACTTGCTATGCAACATCCTTTTGCTACTACAGAATCCTAGATTTTTGATTATTTTACTTAAATAGATATATTTTCCAGAGTAATTATTTCTATTCTTTTGTTTTTAGAATTGAAAAATGTTTTTAAAGAAGTGCAAACTTTACACTTTGTCTAAAAGACCACATTGTAGATTAGTGAGGCAAAATGCTATCCTAAGTAATAGATCTGACAATGAAGAAGTTGATCAAGGAGGGATATTCTAAAGGAAAGGTATTACTTTATTGTGAATTCTTGTACCCAGACTTTTTTAATCTTGTTTTATATTTATGTGCAATTGCCAAGTATCTTTATCTCAATAATCAGAAAAATAAAAAATTTTTTTTTTTAAATTTCTCTGAGAGAGGGAAATTTTTTCAAAACAATTATTAGGGAAATTTTAGAAATTATTAGGGGAATTCAAAAAGAAAAATTATCAGGGAAATTTGGTACTGAAAATCAGTAGCCACCCTGATTCTATGTACAAAATAGTGCAGTTTTGTTTCATTTATTGAATGGCTTGATGTTATTCCGTAGATGATAAATAGTGTTAATAATTTTTCCTTTTAAAATGTTTTCTTTTCCTTCTAATCGTGTATTATCAGAATTATTTGGTATGTTTCGAAGAAAGTTTGAAAAGCTTTGAAGAAAATAATTTTTTTTTCTTCAAAAACTTAACGAAATTATATAGTTACTTATAATAAGATATACTTCTCATATACTGTAAAATCCTGAAAGTAAGCCCCTTCATTTTGAAAAGCAAAACAGGTTGATTTTAGATGGAGGGGTTATAATAGAGTTTAAAAAATAATATAATTAGTTTTCACTTTCAACAATATTTAAAGGGGGGGATTATATTCAACAGAGGGGTTACTTTCCGGATTTTACGGTAGTTGAAATAAATTATAAATTGCTAAAGGTTTTTTTTTTTTTTTTTTTTTTTTTTTTTATTTTATTTTTAACTTAAGAAAAAAAAAAGAGTTTTCTGCTATTTTAAATTAGTTGAATGATCCCAATGCTTATTCTCCACGCTTTACTTTTATGGTCGTTTAAAGTGTTGAATTCTTTTTCTCCTATTGCTGACATTTTTATATATTATGTAGTGTTGCATATGTTGAAAAACCTTTACTCAGATTTCAGTTTAAAGGCGGGAAGCTTTAATTAATTTATTATGGTGATTGAGTATGAGTATTAATATACCATTAAAATAATGTTAACTACTATTATTGATAACTATCTGGTATTGTAGTTTTTAAATTTCTTTCTTTTTAAATATGTGTTCACTTAGTAACATGTGGACGATGTGAAAAAGAAGTAATTTTCAAAATTGATATTGTATTAGCTGGTTTTTTTTTTTTTTTAAATCAAGTTTATATTAAAATTTCATTAGGTTTTTAATATTCATTAAGCATTAAGTCATTATAAAATAGAATTATGATTTATAATTCTTTTAGCGAAAGTTATTAGTATTGCCTTAAAAATGTTGTTAAATAGCCTTAAAAAGGTCTTATTTCTATTGGATTATATTTCTATTGCATTATTTTTTATGAAATATATTGGTAGTGTTTCGTATATTAATGAATTAAATTATGAATTGTAATATAAAGGTTTGCAACTATTCAATAGGAAAACATGGCTTTGAACAAAGTTAATACTAGGGTTTTTGTATTTTCCTCCAATTTAGGGGTCAATCACAATATTTTATCCTATTATAGGAGCTACCAATTCTCCAAACTTTTACTAAAACAGTACTTATTTACTTAAATTAACATTACATTTTTCTATGATTTTAAGAATGACTTCTCAATCATGTTTTTAAATAATTGGAAAGTATCCTTAAAACCATAGAAAGGAGTAAGGAATAAACTGTTGTAAAGTATTTGCTAACTTTAAATAAATTCGGTAGAATCTATCTGTGGCCTAGGAACAAAACTCTTATTTTATTTGACATGCAAATAAATTCAAGTGAGCAGTTATTATTCATAATGTATGTTTGATTGGTGATGAAAAATTCTAAAAAGTCATTTTGTTACCAAGCAGTGTTTGAAAATAATGTAACAATTTGTAAAGTTTTTATTATGGTAGTTTCTAGTACAGTAAATAATGGTGCTTAATGTATTGAGAATATTATTCTATTTTAGTGAAAATAATCACAAATGTTTAATAATATTTTAGCAACCTAATATTCTTTTTTAATTTTCATATTTGTTGCATCTAAAGCAATTATTTTTGTAGTCTTCCCCATTGTCAGGCCAGTAATGGATGTATGTGGGTGCATGTATAAAGGTTTAATTATTTATGCCTAACCCTTTTTTAAAAATAGTATAGTTTGAAATATGCTTGTGAAAGGCTCTTTTTAACTTTGATGACTATAGTGCAGATAAAAAGACAAAAACTAAAAGTACACGAATGAATTGCCAGAAACGCTTCAGAATTGCTCTTTTGGTGTATATTCTCTGATAAAAAGAAGGGATTTATTTTGTTCTTCATGAATATACTTTAAAATATCCATATGAATATAGTCATTAAATACAATTAAAGTACATTTTTTATGAATTTTTGCAATAAATATTGAATTTATACAAAACTAAAAATTAAGCTTAAATTTGTTAGTTTCTATGGATTTGTTAGTTTCTAAAATATAATAAAAACAATGTGAAAAAAAGTTTTTTGAAAAAACATTAAATGCAAAAATTTCAAATGAAATTCAGCGCTTAATTTGCAGCTTAAATACCATTAGAAATTAATAAAAAAAATACATATAAATTTTTCCTGTGCATAAAAAACATACATAAAGTTTTTATTCTACCCCTCAGTTGTGTATTTCTTTTTTCCTTTCAATTGTAATTAAAATATTAAATTTCTGTTTTTATATTTTAGATGTTGTACGAATTCATCATAGCGATGTTACAAATGCAAATATAAAGGAACCCATCCAGAGTTGGCTACGCCATTCCAAAGAAAATGTAGTAAATTGTAAAATTTTAAAAAAAAACTATTTCTTATTTGTAATAAATTTAAAAAATATTTCTTATTAACATTTGTTTTGTGTTTTTTTTCAATTTAAGCTTTTTTTATTTTTATCCTAGAGTAAAAGTTAATGCAATGTTTACTGTGATATCTAAGATGTTAAGTTTATCTTTAAAAAGTAACATATACATGAAATAATGTTTCATATACTAAAAAATTATCAATTATAAATGCTTTCAATTGGAAAACAGGACTTTGAAGTGATTACTGGTATGATTTTATTTCTCTTTGAACTTTTTTATATTTTTAATCCTAGAGTAAATTTAAAAACATTTTAGATATTGCAGTAAACATTACGTTAAGTTTAATTTTTGAAAAGTGACAATTAGTTAAAATGAATAACATATGTCATTAGTGACAATAAATGTCACTTTTGTATATTAAACAATTTTTTAAGCAACATGTGCGCAAATTTTTCTTTTAACTGTCAGCAGCTCTATATTAAACACAGTATTCTTCATTTGAAATTTCCGTTGACTAATAAAATAAGTTGCAATGCACATTGTTTTTATTAAATATGTTACAGGCAGTGTTTTTTATGCTAATGAATTAAGTTTTCAATTGAGAAACATTGCTTTTAGTAGAAGTTTACTGCTACAATTTTTGTAGCAGTAATGTACATTTTTTTTTTTTTTCAATTTAAAAATCTATTTCCAAATAAAATATTTAAAGACAATAAAACTGAGGAGGTATGTAATAAAAATAATCAAAAGTTCTATATTATTTCATATGAGCATTAGTGTTACGTATGGGCTATAATTTGAAACACTGATAAATGATCCAAAGAGTAATTCATAATTGATTTATCTTATTGAAAGCAGAAATTATATAAATTTATCAAAAGAAATATAACTAAAAAGCTATATTAACTTGTGTAGCCGGGGTACGGATTTACTACAAATTTTGCCCTGTAACAGGGCTTAATTTTTACGAAATCCGTTTTAAGGCCTAAGGGAAAGCCATAAGATTTAAATCTACCTCAGCACTTCCTAAAGAGAGAACCCAAGGAAAGTTCCTCAGTACTTCCTTAGGAGACTGCCTGGGGAAAGCCATCGGAAAGTATGTGACCTTGAAACTTCCTCGTCCGTTCTTACTCGGCTCCTCCTATGGAGTGACTTTCGGGAAGCCCGCCGGAGGGACTGAGGAATTGAAAAGTGCGGACATTTTGCATTACTGAGGAGCTCCGCGGGAGGAATTCGGGAAAAGTCGGGAGCTCCGGGGGAGGTTGAGCGATTCCTCCGTGGGAGCTACTACGGAAGAATTTTTGCTATATGGGTTATTGAAACGAAAGTTTAGAAGTTCTGATTAAAATTTTTTTGTTAATCGCCACCCAGTCGCTACTATTTAACCCAAAATGCACTTCATGTGGTCCAAAACACGTATTTTTAACTTCTCGTATTTTCATTATTATGATTATAATTATTTTAGATTTATTTTGTACATTATTTATATATATGCTACGGCCAAATCGCGAATTGGCCGGCCCTCTTGGCCAAAGTCCGAAATTTTTTTTTATTTCGGGAATTGGCCGGCCAGATCGCGAAGTGGCCGAGGATGGCTGGCCAAAGTCCGAAATAATTGAAGCGATCAGTGAATATTTTACTTTGGCGGCCTTTTATAATTATATAAATAATTCTTATAAATCTTCTACTTTAAAAATATAAAAAACAGAAGTTTTTAAATTGTCTATTTAATTGTCATGCATACACCAAAGGTCTTGTCATATTAGGTCTAGTTAAGTGCCACTGCCCGGTATACCCTACACTGATGTCTTTTAAGGTTCAGTGCCCCTGCCCGGTATACCCTACACTGATGTTTTTTTAAGGTTCATCAGTGCCACTGCCCGGTATATCCTTCACTGATGTTTTTTTAAGGTCAAGTGCCACTGCCCGGTATATCCTACACTGATGTTTTTTAAGGTCAAGTGCCACTGCCCGGTATACATTTGCCCAAGATATCCTACATTGATGTTTTTTTAAGGTCAAATGTATACCCGGTATACATTTGCCCGGTATAATGATTTTTTCTTCCAACTTTGGCTGATCTTCCCATGCCAATTCGCGATTTGGGCGGCCAATTCTCGAAATCAAGAACAGTTTCGGACTTTGGCCAATTCGCGATCTGGCCGGCCAATTCCCGAAATCAAGAGCAATTTCAGACTTTGGCCAGCCATCCTCAGCCAATTCCCGAAATCAAGAAAAATTTCGGACTTTGGCCAGCTAATTTACAGCGCTCTTGGCCAATTCGCGATCTGGCCGGCCAGATCGCGAATTGGCAGACTTTGGCCGTAACATATATATTATGTATAATAGATTTTATGCTTGTTAATAAACAAATATTTTATATTGCATTATCGGCTCAAAACTTAAATTGTTCAAAACATTATTTACACAATATTTAAATTTTACGGGCTGTGAACTGTATGTAGCAAGAAATGTACCCTCTGCCTTACAAAGTCATTTGTTTCCATTCAGAAAGAAAGTGGCAACACAGCATTTTGCTCTGCCTAATGATACTGTGTAAATTATCTATAACTGATATTTTTTTCGAAATTCAGTTACCCTCAAATTTACTCCATTAAGATATTTTTAATTAGTCTCTTACAGCATGTATTTTCATCAGACAAGCAGTATTCATACTATGTATAGTCTAAGATCTATTAAGTATCAAGAAAAAAAAAAAATTTATGTATATACTATTTATCGAATTTTTAAACTTTGTTTTCTTGGGTACTTAAAAGTGCCAGGTACCTCTAAAAATAAAGGAAGGGGGGAAAACAGTTAAACCGTTTATATTGTGATCGTATTCTATTTCACATTTGAGTTATTTACATCGGTGCGCATTATCTAATATTGCTTTGTGTGTATTGATGCATTTTAACTAAACCCTTATTTTTGCAAAAAGTAAATAAAACCTTTCAATTTGAACTTATTAGTAAAATAGTACTTCATTTTCGAGTTGGCGACAATTTTCTTTAATACCCAATACAAGTATATTCGCAACTGTAATACATCTTCGTAACAAGGGGTTTATATAAAATCAAAATTTCTAAAAGCAAAGACCTATTTTCGGGAGCTAATATATTATGGAATAAAAAATAGCTTTTTGCTTCTTTATTAAATTTTGCTAAATCTAGGGTGCCAGTCACGAATTTTTTAGGCACGCTTGCGCCGTAATTTCTAGACCCTTGGTGTTGTTCACCCCTTCTCTGTGATCTATTTTATCATAACGAATTCGATGGTAATATATATTCTCAATTTGAAGAACCTTTATTCAGTCTTTCATTGGTTATATATAAAATATGATTTAAAACTATTTTAAAGGAACAAAATTACTTACTTGGAAGAAATAAAATTTTAAACGATTGTGTACAATAATATTCTTTAAAAAAAATGTATAACTAAATTCATAATTTATTTAAATTTTAATGTCAATTATTGGTTGTTGATTATGGCGTGTTAGATTATGAAATTATTGCTATGCAGAAGACTGCACGAGATATTATGCCTTGATTAAATAGCTACCTTACAGCTCTCCTGAAATTACAATTAATTTGATTACCAACATCACATTAGGGCAACGTTTTTTTTTTTTTTTTTTTTTTTTTTGCGAGCGCGGGAGAATAAAGCGTTAAGAAATCGAAACGTAAGACAACTATTCAACAAATAAATTCGCGATCGCAACGAACTATAGGGGGCGTTGTTGTATGTGCCGAACCCCTGCGATTTCCATATGAACAGTCATTCAGTTACACTGGAGACGTCTTTAATGTAGCATTGTAACGTTCCATCTTTATTGTAGCTGATTAAATTTAAAAAAGAAAAATGTTTCTTTTCTTTCTTATGCAAACGTAAACAAAATGGTATCTCTTTTTTTTTAGAGAAGGAACATCCAGAACACATCGGAAAAATATTTGTAAATAAAGAGAAAAAAATAGGTATATTCTTATAAGAGTTCAAACCTAATGCCTGAGAAATAGTTTTACTAAATTTAATGGTATAACATGAAAGGCCCATTTAAATTGTAACGTAAAATATAGAATGCTTACGAAACAAAACAAAAAAAAAGAACCATTCTTTTTTTTGTCGCCATTTTTTAGTGTTACGAAAATGCGTCTTTGGGACTTGCCGAAAACAAAACAAGATGCAATTTTATTTTTTTAGAAGCGAAATATTTTATGGAGTGAAATATAACGAAAATGTACCAATGTCCATAACATGAAACTTTATCTTAGTAAACGTCCGTTTTGAAAATGTTATTTCATTTTGAATCTTATTTATTAGAGTTCATAATGGCTATAGAATCAGGTGAGAGAAAAGTTTGTTTTGAATCTATGCTAAACTCTATATCGGTCCATTTTCCACCGAAATCCGATTGACTACTTTGATTTTAAACAAAGTGTTTCATTTTAAGATTTTTTCCAAAAAGTTTTAAGTGTAGATTGGTGGCACTTAAAAATCTGCCAAATCTCTAGCTGTGGTTAATACGTAAGTACCGAATTTTTCTACCATACTATTCTGAATCATATTACTTCAAATATTAGAATATGCAAGGAGTATACATAAACACACAATTTAATACCATTTAATTTTTCAAAAAAGGTATTTTGACAACAATTTTATCAAAAAATTATAAACTAAAAAACGTAAAATAAAGAATTCTTAGGATAAAAACGATTTTAAAAATCCCTCATTTTTCAATAAAAATTTTCGTATTGTTTCTTTTTTTTCTTAATTCTTATAGTATTTAATCAGGCGTAAAAAAACCATTCTGTAGAGAACTATCATCAAGTAAGAAAAAAAAATTTTTACAAGCAAATTTTTTATTATAAAAATCATAACACTTACCTGATTTATAAGTCCGGAGAATTCCAAAATGATACTTTGTTTGAAAACTTTATTCTCAAATAATATACACATAGTTTATCCCTTCATTACTTTTAGGTAACATACCACACATCAAAATTTTATAATTGTAAGATCTCGATATGAATTTTAATATGTACCCTTAAAAACAGAATAGATGAATTCTAGTTGAAATTCTTTTAAAACTGAAAAACACTTACCAAGTAAACGATAAAAAATTTATTTATAATCAGCACAAAAGATACTTTTTCAAGTAATTCGGATTATTCTTTATTGTTGTTTTCTGAATTATGTAGATACAGAAATATATACTATTCTATGAAGAAGAAGAATATTCTATAACTATAGCAGTTCTGTATGGAATTCATTGGAACACATTTATTCATTGGAATGACGAAAGCAATGTTGACTTCATTTTAACTTGTAATGAGTTGAAGACAGAAAAAATATTTTACCGCAATACACACATCTGTAACAGCAAGTGATCATGAAATCATTTTATGTTGTTGGTAATAGAAAGGTAAAAATTATTGAGAAGTTGTTCTTCAAATGCTTGGTATGTTCTACTTCAATGTTTGGCATGTTCTGGTTAGTTTTTTCCAAGTTCTTCTACTTTTTCCTTAGGGAAATTTTGCTTCTAAGAAAATGGCGTCCGTCTTTGCCAAAGGTTATGAGGGAACTAATGGTTACAGGCTCTTGCTAGAGGGCGTATCGACCGTTGCGATCGCGAATTTAATATTTGCATTTTTATTTTATCTTTGCGTTAATTCTAATATTAAATGTGTTTTTATTTTTTATAACCGTCGTTGAACAGCCGACCCAATTTTGGATTTACGACTACTAATGTTCAACTCCGTATCCTTGTAATTTTGAAACCAATCCAGAAGACAAGGAAACTCCTGGATCAGTACCCACAGAGGTATAATTTGTTATGGGAACATAGAGGATTTTGTGACCTAACAGATTTAACGTGCATCAGTCACCATTTACTACACGGACAGTCTTCGGCTGGCAGGAACCATAAAACAAAGCTCGACTTGTGTAATATGGCTCATTCCAAGTGAAATGGGCCATTTGCCCATGTCACAGGTTTAATTTTGGTGTCATTAGAAAAAAAAAATTATGTCGTTAAAATTTTTTAAACATATATTTTAAGTATTTAGAAAAGTTTATTCAAATGATTTATAATGGAAATTTTTTTGAAAATTTCAAGAATTTTTTGCAGATAAATCAGCTTTTGCCAGCTCAAGTTTTTTTCTTTTTTTCGAATTATGACAAATATCATACTTTTAAAGGATAAAATAAATCAAGAGGATGATTTTTGCAATTAAAGAAAATAAATGGTCTTTAGCAAAACACTTCAAAAAAAAAAAAAAAAAATCTAGAACTCGATTTTTTTTACTTATAATGTTATATCTATTTTCAATATGTATTTGTATGTAATGGATATTTTTCTCCCGTTCCGCCCATCCAGCTCTAAATCGATCGGTACCAGCGTGTAGCAATGCTGACCACATAATACCGTTGGTCACGAAATTACGAAACCTTTCACTGACCCACAACATTGAGTGCTTTACTTTTCACTGTTAAATAAAAGCTGGAATTAAATATTAAATTGTGGTGTGTCTTAAAATCTCAAATGTTCCACTTTTTAGAACAAGAAAAATGTTTAAAGAAATAAATAAGACAATGACAATACCAAGCAAAAATATTTTAATTTCATTTTCTCAGATATAAATTTTTTTTTCAGTATAAAGGTTACTAATTGAACATTTATAGAAGTGCAAGCATAAAAACAAATATATACGCAATAACAATATGGAATTAAAATACTTCAGAAATGTGAATTATTTGAAGGAAAAAAAATACGACAGTTGTTCCATTTAGAAAAGCCAATCAACTAGCAAGAACGAGCAAACAAAACAAAATTATTGCAACAGTTAAAAAAAAAAAGAAAGAAAAAAAGTTATAAGACTATAATGGCTTATTTATCTCAACTTAATCTAGTTATTTTCCAGAACATATATTTTCAAGTCCATTTGAGGACATCAACAATGGAAGGTTTCTTGAAGTCGTTCTATAATCTACAGATCAGTTCTATGTAGAGATTAAAATACATGGAGTGTTATGAGCAATTTTTACAACAGATAACGACAAATGCCATAAGCAAGTGTGAAACACAAATGCAGCACAAGCTTTTTATCAAATGACCACATTACATGCACAGAAATTCACAGAAGCAATTACAAATATCAAAAACACTAAAAGCAACGAGACTGTCAAAGCAATAAGCAAACAGCACAAAATTGATTACTAACTATAGAACAATTATTTAAATAACACAAAATAATAATAAAAAAATTTAACATCATACGCAATACATTTCATCCCACCCCTAATTTACAATACAAAAAAGGAATTTTTTGTTTTGTGAGTGTAATCCCAGTTTAGGATACAAACACTGAAAAGCTCAAGTATTTCCTTATTTTGCTAAATGAGAGCTTTTAAGCTTGAATTTAAAAAGAATTATAAACTCAAGAAGAAAAAAAAATTGACTTATAGAATAAAATATATAATGTTAAAAACTATCAAAAATAGATTTGGAACTTTTAAGTCATACTTTTAACTTGAATGTTAAATACCAGGACAAAAGTGTACAAAGTAGAAAAATGTTATATTGTTAAATTAAAATTGTAAGCTTTTTTTTTTAAAAAAATCTAAGCAAAAATGTACCAAGGATATAAAATTAATAGCAATTATGTGAAAAGTTGTCGAAAAATCAAATAATTTATAAGATTTTTTTATTTTTTTTTAATTGAACACTAAAATCAAGGCAATAATGTTGACTAAGTAAAAAAAAATTTAATTAGAACTTTTTAACTTTATTTTTGACAATAGTAAATTCAAGACAATGTACCAACAGTATAAGATATAACAACGGGAAAAGTTTCCAAAAAGCAGAGCCGGATTAAGCGTACGCGGGGTCCTAGGCCATTCATAATTTGGGGCCCTTAGATTAAATTTTTTTTCTCGTATATTTTTTTTTAATTCAATTATAAAAGTATTTATATATCTTTTCGTTTAAGAAAGCATATTTAAAATAAAAATAAATAATAACAAATAAAATTTTAATAAGTAATAAATAAATATGCTTAACATTATATATATTTGAAATTGATTTTTTTTTTAAATCATTTTTTTGCTTAATTTTTTTAAATTTATTTTTAAAAAATCCATTTTAAGGGGGCCCCAGGCCATGGACTAATAGGTAATCCGGTACTGCCAAAAAGATTGTTCACAACCATTTACACGCAACTACTTCACTGCTAATTCGGTTCGGTTAATTAATTTTTTCTCATTTATTGAAATAAGTTGTCAACACTAGGGAATGGCTTTGAAGACCTATGGGTAAAAATATGAGAAAATCTTCTATGCGTTATTTTTTCGTAACCAAATGCGTTAAAAATCAGCCATGAAATTCTACATTGCTTACGAATCGTAAAAAAATTTGTTATTCAAAAGATTTTTTCTTTAGTCTTAAATTAATTTTTAAAAAAATATGTATTTTAAGCGGAAAATTTCAGAAATGCGGCTTTTATAGAATTTTTCCTCAAAAAATTTTGATCACCACCCTATTTTTTTTTGATAAAATAAGGCATAACAGGACAGTTTAAGGAAAGTTAAATTATTCCAAAACAAGTGACAGACGCCTTGAAAAACTAAGAAGTCTAGAATTCGATTACTGAACTTTAAGAAACAGCAATGCACAAAATTGGGAATATTTTATTATTTTTCCCTGTACAAAAAGAGATTGCAAAAACTACAGCATTAATCATAAAAAAACAGCACAAGGAGTGATGAAACAAGCAGAACTGTTTTTAAATTTCATTTAGTAAAGCAAAGGATGCAATTAAGAGCTCCTGAAACATCCAACTTTGACATCCGTGAACAAAAGGCTTAGACTAAACTAATAATATCAAAAATAAATCATACATAATAATAATAATAAAAAGATCTAGCATTTTGTATTAGGTACTTTTGGAGAGGGTCATAATATGAATTTATTCCCTTTAATAAGGCGTTTCTGAACAGAAACGGATCGATTATTTTATAAATTGTGAAATATGTAGGCATTCCCCCCCCCCCCTTCTTTTTTCATTGTTATTATTCGCTAGACTAAGTACTATTATAAACATTGTTATTTTACATAGACAGTGAAGAAAAAAAAAATACTATAATAGAGTTGCATTATATTTAGCTTTTTTTATTGCTTGTCTTTTTGCATACTTCTATTATAGTAAACAATATATATATATTTTTTTATTTCTAAAATTTATAAATATTTTTCACAACACCAGAAAATTATTTTAAAAAAATAACCCTTATTAACAAATCTTTTCTTAAATTAAAACAAGTTGAAAATGTTTGTGTATAAAATACATTTTTTAAAAAAACTGAAGATACATCTTGAAAGAACAAATTTTTTTTTAATTAATCATTTGACAGTACTACTTCTTTAGATCAGATCTCTATATATACCAGGTGAACAAACCTATTTCTCGATAGGGAATAGTACATGGCAAAAACAAAAATCAATTTCTAAAAATTTGTTCATGGGTATGAATTATTGAGTGATAAATTTGAACTGGTATTTCACAAAAAGTGAAAGTTATTTCAAACCGTAATTACTATTCACACCCACAAAAATGAAATTAGATAAATAAATTCTTCTAAAAGGACAATTATCACCCAAGTTTCGAAACAGATAATTCTACAAAAAATTATTTAAGAAACGTAGTTTTAAGTGATTAATAAATGATACTTTAACTAAGACACTAACAATTCTGAATTAATAGCCAGTGGAAACAACTTAACACAATTCCAATAGATAACTTCCATTCTAATGGAAGTTAAAGGAAAAACCTTTCCAGCCAAGTTATGGCAACAAACCCATTTCTATCTTATTGATCACTATTGAAATGCTACTTTTTTTTCTCAGCAAAATTAATTTGTAAACTAAGGTGTAAACTCAAATTTGTAAGTTGTTAACACTATTATTTTATTAAGTTTTGATAACTTTCAATTAACTATTCTGTTAAATTAACTATATGATTGAAAAAAAACATGATAGCCTTTTAATGTTATAAATCTGTATCAGTATTCTCGATTTCACTCTGTTGGCTGATATGTATACTGGGTTTGATAATCGATTTCATCAAGTGTTGATAACTGTGTTAGTTAATTCATTCTTACACTCTTTGCGAAAAATACTTATCTAATGTAAATAAATAAATAAGAATCAACAAATTATAAAGACACTAATTATAAAGACAAACTAGAACAGGCATATTAAGCTGAAAGTATATTTGCAGTAGAAAATACCATCCATTTAAATAATTCGAAAAATTCATCTCAATCTAACTCAGTAAACTCTAACTCAGGCTTTGGAGTTGGTAGGAAATAACATTTTAACGACTGTTGTGTGAGGTACCTACAATACACAACTAATAGTCTAGGACTCTCAGGCATAAGGTCCCCAGTTACCTACAGCAAGGAGCATAATAATAGTTAATTAAGCCTACTTTTAGTGCTATTTGAAGAGTCTCAGATTCAGAAATATTTAAAATATTATGATTGTAATGGGTATCTCCAATTTCCATTTAATATGTATATATATATATGTTTGTTTGTGTGTGTGTGTGTGTGTGTGTGAAGGGGGTGAGTAAAGTAATCCCTTTAAGTTTTCCTTTTTCATAGTGCAGTAATTTAGTAAGCCAGATGCCTAGGTTGTCTGCGTCAGTATTATAAGTGACTTCAGAGATGGTAGCTTAATTTTTGTACTTTTAAAACCTACTCCATCAAAAAAATTATTGGTTATTGCTAAAACTAAATACTATTCTTTGTTGTTAAGATATTTAATCAATGTTAGATAGAATTTTTAAACCATATGTGTTTAAAAATACTATGTGGGTCAGATGTGCAACACATTTGTAATAGAAGAGGTTCAGGATGAATAAAATTGTCAGGAAGAAATTTGAATAAAGTGGTTAAAGTTTTGCTATGTGTTCGAAAGGTATTAAAATATTGTTACATTTTTTAATAATAATCTGTATTTAAAAAGCTCAGTAATGAAATTCACTTAAAAGTGTAAATTTTACCCTTATACCTAATCATTTCACACATTGTTTATATAGAATCACAATTTTCTACAGTGTAAAGATAACTTTACAAACAATTAGAAATGTATATTAGCTGTATTTTAATAGGTATTATTAGTAGTATTATAATAGCAGTTTAGGATGGCCACTTAACTTTGTATTCCCCATAACTTTGAAATTGAGAACCTAATTGAATTAATTAATTTTAAAGAGTTTTGCATAAACCAAAAAAATTATTAAAATGGGATAAGATTTCATAACAGAGAATTAGGAAAGATTTTAAAAGAATTTAAATGAAACAATATACATATGTGCAATTAACAGCAAAATGTATAATGAGTTTTAATTTCTAAGAGTCTTATAGCCTGACACAGTAAAATATTTTTAACACTTTATACAGATGTTGATTCAGCAGCAAACGCTATGATAAATTTAAAATAATAAAGTATGTACAGTTTAAAATAAAGTGGTTTAACATTATTTAAAAAAAAAAAAAGACAATCAAAATCATATAGTATTTATAAAAACCATAATTTAAAAAAAATAAAATAAAAATACAAATCAATCATTGCTATTAATCAACATTTCATATTCAACAATAGTAAAGATTCAAAATTAATTAAAATTATACATATAAAGAAATATAAAATAGTATACATTTGATACACTAAAAAAATGGAAACTAAATTTACACAAAAATTTTAACTATTTTGTTTTTCTCAAAAAATTTTAATGAAATTTCTCTACTACACACTACAGTAGGACCCACTTTTAATTATTCCACATTCAACAAGATTCTGGATTTAATGAGAAAAACAGAGTCTTTTGATTTGTACAATCTTATGAATGAATTCTAAAGTGTTCTTTAAGAAAGTAATTTCTTTTAATATTTTTTCTCCTTCAATTTAGCAAGGAAAATAATTTTAGACGCTTGAAATAATGTTTCAAATAATGGAAATCCAATTGGGAAACAAAAAATATCAATGCTTTCAGATTAGTAAAGGTTTTTTTAGTGTATAATTATTATGAAATAAGTTATGACGTCATTCAGAAAGAGCAGGAAAAAGCAAATATTTGAAGAAGAAACTGTGGTATTGAGTTGTTACAAAATTTCAAGTTATTTTTAATACCAAGACAATGCATTTTCCTGTTTACCGAGCTAGTTAAATACTGGACCTACTGTACTTTTCCTCAAACAAAATAAGTAAAACCATTTTTTTTTCTGCACAAAAGCAATCAGCTTAAAAATCATAAAAAAGCTTGAACTAAATCTCTTAGGTTTAGATCTTCTATTTTTTACATAAAAGTAATTTCAGAAGTAAAATCAATGCAAACATGTTTGTTCTATTTAATTACAACTTTGGATTATACCGATTACAAAACATTTGATTATCAATTTTTTGTCAATTGACTAAGTGCACATCAATAACTTTAAATTTTTTTTTTTTTGTGAAACACATAAGTAAATAAACAACAAGAATATCTTCAAATTAATTTTTAAGTAGCAATGAAAAAAGAAATACAACCACATGATAATAGGAGCTGCCATGTTATTTCACAACATTTAAACATTTGTTCCCTTAATTTTATTTTAAATTCCTTTATTACACATGCATTTTATATATATATATATATATATATATATATATATATATATATATATATATATATATATATATATATAAACATAGCCAAGAGATGTGAGATGGGCTTGAAAATCATTTTGAAGCATTCTTCAGTGTCCTAGTTCTATTTTTTTCCAAATAAATAAAGAACTATCCTCTTCATTGCAAACATCGCTTTACCTGCCAACCAGTTAAATACACCTTAATATCTTTAAGCTAAAGTTTATAGACTGCTAATTTCTCCCCCAAAGTCTGTGGTCACGAAGTGGACTGCAAACAAAGTGATAATGGGATGTGGACCCTGGTCAAGAATTAAGCAGAGATAAATATTGGGATGTAATACCAGTGTTTCAAAAGTCTAAATGAGATGAAGCATCACTCAAAAACAAAGCCTATAGCTAATAAGAAAGATGGCTGTTATTCAGATGTTTCATTTTTGTCAACTCTATCTCTATGTATGTATATTTTTGGCATACCTATATAATACATGTTTTTTTGTGTCATTATATATTTTAACAAGTATATTAATAGCTAGTGGACTTGAAAGCTATTTTTTATAAAATTGGTGAACCATACAACTGAAAAGGTTTGAAACATGTGCTCTAGAGCAATGAGGAGTTTGAAATAATGTAAGCAAACAATAAATCTTATATCACTAGAGGACAAGTCAACTAAAGCTTGCAATGAAGAAAAATTGCTCTTCATTAGTTTGGAGAAAGTATAAGCTTCAAAACTGATTAAGAGCTTGAACGTAACATTCAAACTTCTCTCATGTCTCTAATGATAACTTTTTTCAATAGGAAATCGGAATGTTTGTTAACCCATACAAAAATTGCTTGAATTTCAAGATGATTATGTCATAAAGTAAAACTGAAAAATATCAGTGTATATATAGGAAAACATAGCCTTTGTTACAGTTAAGTTTCCCTTTTGCATCTTTTAGAGGAATCAAATGCAGTGAAAATATAGACTTAAATATTATATGAACACAAAAAGTTAAATGCTCACATTGTAAATACAGTTTTTTAAACCTATATTTTTAATTTATTTTTCATTTTGTAAAAATTGCAAATCTTATATAAATATTTATACATATTGCCTTTTATAACAGCAATTTTGTCATAACTAAAAAAATATTTACATTCATTTTTTTTAAAGATTAAATGCAATTATTTTCAGTTAGGAAAATTTTATTTAATTTTAGATAACTTTTCAAATGAGCTCAGAAAATATGCATACATTTATTTTTTCAAATGTAACATTACAACTGTAGCAAGCTCTGCAGTAAGATTATATGCTATGAAGTACAACTTCAAAATAAAATATTAAAAATTTAGAAACTTTGTGCATTTAAATTTTTATCACATTCTTTGACAAACTATTATAAAAGTTACTGATCAATCTAAGTGCACCAAGATAATGAGAGGGTAAAATAAAAAAATTCACAAGAAAAAAAATTTTGCCAATAGTATGCCATTTATATAGAAATTGTGGAACACATACTTTTTCTACTTGAAAAAAAAAAACACAATGATTAATTGGTCTAAAACGATTTTTTAGTGAGAAATGGAAAAAAAGACATTCTATCAAGTAACTATAAATTGAATAGATATTTTGCAGAAAAATAAAAAGCTCAGAATAGATTAACTTGAAATAGTATATATGAAAACATAATTATATTTGATTCCTGTGCACAGTTTGAAAACTGCTTAATAAGCATATAACGTTGTCATAAAGATTACAAATTAAACTGGTTTCAAATTTAAAAACTGTATATTTTAAACAATTGTAGTGTAAATGAAATACAATGAGAAAATATGTCATAACTTAACTAGGATTTCAGTATCAAAATTAAAAAAATGTGCTAGGGACACAAAAAAATGTTTTATTGTCATCATAAATTGATTCATTACGATTATTATTCAGTTTTATAATTTAATTTTAAAAAAATACTGAATAAACAAATTAAACAACAAGTTATAATAATTATAACTGAAAAAAATTATAGTAATAACTAAATCTTTTCTAGTATTTTTCACTAAAATAATACTATTACAGTAGCTGAAGTCTCCATTAAAATTTCAATACCTCAACTACAGACACTTTACCCAAAACCTAGAATTTAAGCTTATTTCAAGATGTCTGCCATTTAACCTTTGGTGGTCACAAATGAGCACTTTCGGGAGAATATTTCTCCCATATAAACCCTTTTCCACTCTAATAATGGAGTGAAACTGGTTTTACTATGCAGGGATGCATGCAACTCAGCAACTTTTACTATGCAGAGATGCATGCAGTACAAAATACAATTTTGTGACAGCCAAAGGTGTGAAAACAAGGTAATGTAGAATCAAAACAAGTTTAGTGCATAATTCACAATACAAAAATGCTTGTTCTTATTTGTTCAAAGAATTTCATAAAGCAATTGCTTAATCATGTAATATTTGAAGCAAACACTCATCACAATTGGCAAAAGTAAGCACAGTCAATTTACAAAGTCAATCTCAAGCTACAATATTAACAAATATTTTATTAGTACTGTTTATGTTTTTTCAACATAATACGTAATCATGGAAATTCCTTCAAATATGATTCATACCATTTATATTGACTGTACATATACAAACATTTCTAGGCAGCTCTATATATATATATATATTATTAACACACAATTTACAGGTGTACAATGCAAGCACTTACCAACATATTGATAAAAACATACAAAGTTACAACAATCGTTTAAAACGTTTAGTTGAAAAGTTAGCAATTTAAAAAATCCTTATGTACAAGACTGGGACGAAAAATATCTCAAATAAAATTTTCAGCAATGAATCCTTCACTTTTTGATTCAAAATTATAATTTGTGCATCTAAAATGTCAATTATAAAAATCTCTTATTTATTTATATAATTTATCTAAAATAAAATAATTATTAGAAAATCCCAGATTATGATGACATTTGCATTTTTTAATTCTTTCAAGACATTTTTTTGAGATTTTATGCCATTTCATTTCATTTCAAGACACTTTTTTGCCTTTTAGATTGTAATTCTTGATAAAAGTATAATTTTGTTTTCCTTTAATATTACTTTTTTCCACATTTAACTTTTATTTTAAATTTTAATAACAAATGCATCCCCATTATGACTAAAATTTGTAGATTAATACAATTATATATAACTTAAAATAAGTAATATTTCTGATTGAAAGGGAATTTTTCTATTTGAAAGAAATGGCAAAATATGCTTTTTAAAAAATTAACTATTTAAAGGATATTTTTCACAGATTATCAAAATCCAGACTCTATTTATTTGCATATCTGTATTAATCCTTTTCATATCTCAGATATCTTTTTTAATTAAATTTTAATAAAAAAGTTCACAAAGAAAGCAAACTTACAGCTATAACACAAGAAAATCGAAGCTATTAGTAAAAAAAAATGGCTGGTTGTTTCAGACGAATGCATGTTCATTTGTGTCTCAAATTAAAATTTTACTTGCAAAAAGGTGAATCAAAGATACAAAACCAGCATAAATTTTTTTAAGAAAAAAAAAACATAGCATCATTCCTTTTCTTTGCAGTTGGCACGTGAGTTAACCTACGAATCAAATAGTACAAAATATTTTCACAAAATCAGGGGAAAGCTACTTTTGGCTATACTACAGCACCTGACGTTTCAAAAGAATTATTGGACATATGTTGAGTTTAATCAGCAGTTCACAACACTCTAATGGGACATAAAATATGAATACACGTACATGATATACAATGAGGATGATTATGAGGGCTGCTTAGAATAATTAACTATTTATAATCTTCAAATAATGATCTCTATGTCAGTAGTATAAATATCAAAGCGATCCAGAAGCATTTTACATGAGCAAGAAAAAAAATATATAGTTTCATAAATACATAAACACACCTGACTTATCATCCAAATAATGTTTGTGCTGATTTATAAAAGAAAGCAAATATTATATGATTTCAGTTGGTAATTTATTAATATTCATGGGCATATGATGTGATATATGACTTTTCTGTTAACAAATGTGAAATAATAAATATTGTAGCAAATAAAATGTAATGCTAGTTATAAACCCAAGAAAAAAAAATGATCGATTACAATAAAGAAACATAAAATCACAAATTATATGTGAAATATTTCTTCAAATGCAATTTAATTATTAACGCTAATTAGTTTTTCATAAATTTTGTAACGATTTTCACATCTTATACAAATCAATATTTATACTTCAACATCAATATAATTACATTTCAAATATATTAAATAAAATATTTACTAATCTGATAAATGTAGACTAGCAGCAAAATATAATGAAATCATTCAATACAATAGAATTAAGACCGGTAAAAAAGATACACACATACAGTAGAATAAAAATTAATAAAGTATCACAGAAATATTAGTACAAGCACAGCTTTAATTTAAAAAGCAACAAAATAAATTTGAAACTACAACTCCTTTAGAAAAAGAATTTTTTTTTTTTTTTTACAGCCAAACTCTTATTACAAGCCCTAATTTAACAAGGAAATTTTTAATAAACAGTGTATTTTTAAAAGGAGTACACAAAAAGTTATAACTAGAAGCATTCTTGGCAAGAAGTCGACGAGAATTTTTAATACAACTTTAGAAGAAAAAAAATAATAAATGGCCAAACTTTTTACAATCAAACTCTTTTATTACAAGATGTAATTTAACGAGAAATTTTTTAATAAATAGCTTATTTTTAAAGAGCATACATAAAAATCTGTCACTACAAGCATTATTGGCATTTATCAAGGCATTTTTATCAATTTTTTGAAAATGATTTCATTAAAAGAGTATTTAATAGTTTAAGGAAATTTAAATTCCCTTTAAGGGTTTAAAAACACTTTTTAACTTCAATTTGTAAAAAATTGCAGATAGATAAGCAGTAAAGTGAAACAATGTGAGATCTTTCATATATTTTGCCATGAATACACAACTTTAAAATTATTTCATTAAAGCTGTTGTTGAAAAAATGTATTCAATAGTTTAATGAAATTTCATTTCCATTAAAGGTTTTAAAAACATTTCTTTACTTCAATTTGTTAGAAACAATTATTGTAGGTAGATAAGCATTAATGAGAAACAATATGAGCTGCTTAATTTGTTTTAACATGAATTGCACAACCAGTTGAATCCAAAAGCATGACAGATAATTAATTATGGGAGGTGTTTACAATAACTAACAGATCTTGCTATTCAAATTATTGTATCGATTTATAGACCTCTAGCTCTTTCTGTTGTCCACAAGATAATGTACATGTACCTAACTAAATGTTTGTGAAGTTTACAATCACAGCAATGAAGAAGGTACAATTAAATCACCACCATCTGCATGTGAAAAAAAAAGCAACTCTTTTTTTTAAAAAAAGGAAGCAAATTATTCTGGTGTTAGTAATAATATATTTTACCCCACGTGCGTTGTATGTTGAGCAATTGCTGAGGAAAGACACAAAAAATATTAAAAACTTATACATTATTCCCTTTTAGTGCAAATAAAAGGTTAGCAATTTTAAGACATTTTTGTTAATTTTTGTGCGTTATAACATTTCTTTTTGATCATTTCAACAGGGATTAAAGAAACAAATAGACTCTGTAGCTACCTTTTATTATAACAGAGTTTGGCTGAATTTACTTCAAGAGCTATACAAGAAAATACAGGTCATAAGAAAATATCTAACAAAAAAAAAAAAAAAAAAAAGATAGATAAATTTACTTTGCTAGTGCATGCCAACCAGAAGTCAACAAATAATTTTATATTTTTAGAAACCAGTTTGGTATAAAATGAAAAATGCTTCTTACTTTGCTTTTAAAATTAGAAGGAAAAAAAATTAATTGTCAGTTTATGGTTTCTTACGTGTTGTGGCAACAAGGCTTAGTAAACCTCTTAATGTAATAATAAATAGTTTTATTTTAATTCATTTTTTATTTCAAAAAATTTCTTATATAGACTTTATTTATATATCAAATAAACTTCTGTTAACAATGGACATAGCAAAGCAAATTTTTATAAAAATACTTTTTTCTTTGATTAAAGAAGAAAAATTAAACTTAATTTAAATTTCAAAAAAATTCTTTTTCAATATTATATACAAGTAAAAATAATTACTAAAAACTGAACAAGTTTCAAATTTTTTTAAGTGAAATAAAATACTTAAACATTATCTTTAGAGATAAAATACAAAAAAAAAAAAAAAATTTAACAATACTAAATAAAAAAATTCTCTGGTGTAACACTTTTAAAAAGAAATTTCCAACAACATGTGCAAACAATTCAGTAATAATTTTAAAATGCAAATAAGCAATTAGATATTTTAATTCAGAAGCTAAGAAATATATATGTTTATAAATCCCATACTTTCATTTACAATAAAAATTTACAAAATAAATATGAATGTATCATTAAAATAAAAATAAACATTTTCGCATTACATGTCGATTTTGATAAATTTGCATTTTATGAAATCAGATTTTTATTTACTTTTATGAGACTAATGGTCAGTTCAGTTTTAAATGAATAATACTCATATAATAGTTACAAAAGATTTAGAAATTGAAAACATGCATAAAATGTCATTATTGAGGTTATGTATTTTGAATTAAAAAAATTATTTGGAGAAATTTTTGTTGCAATTTTTAACTGCGTAACTGTATGTATGTATCATTATATTTAAAAAAAGGTCAAACTATTGAGCCCTCCTAATTAATCTCATAAAATCTATAAAACAGGCAGCACCATTATACAGAATCCAATTTATGACATTAAAACAGCAAAAGCCAAGTTATTATCAACAAAAGAGATTATTTTTTGGTAGTTTCCAGAATTCATAATGAACAAATACAGAAATGTAAGCACTGGTGCAGCTTTAATGACAGTTTGGTGAATCTGTGATAATAGTACCTTTAATGAAATGGACAAAGATATAAAAAGATTTTTTTTTTCTTCAAAAGAAAAAATTAAAAAAAGCTGACTAAAAACTATTTTACAAATGAGGTAATTATGATTTAGAAAAATCAAAAATTCTATGGGCTCAATTGCAAAAAAAAAAAAGAGGCTAAGATGACTTAGAAGTAAGAAATAAAAACATGAATATACAGAAATGCAATTGATACCGGTGCTGATATACAGATAGATATTATCTGTCTAATCTTATATTTGATATATTTATATATTTACAACAGTTTGAAAGTGCATACACAGTCATATTTAGAGCATGGATGTGTATTCACTATCACATAATAAACATGCAATAACTAAAAGAAAATGCAAAAAAAAAAAGATAACAAAATACAAAATAAATATTGTGCCAATCAAAAATTATGCATCAGTCTCTCCTCTTAAACGCAATCTAGCAAAATCTTCAAAAATAAGATCATCATCTTCATTATCTGCAGCAGCATCCCTGCACATAAACAAAAAAGAAATAAGTTTCAGATAAAAGATTTTAATAAGAATAATTTAAAAAGAAAAAAAAATTGAAGTTAAAAAAGAACACACATTAAAGGTTGCAAATTAATATTGAAACAAAAGAAAAAACAATAACAAATCACCAAGACTGAAAATGTTAAAACTTGTTTAATAGAGAGGAGTTGAGAGGTGATTGTTAAAAACTCCCCATATTTTTATCTGGCTATCAAACTGATTTTGATACATTTCCTTTCTTGAGTGAGTCAGCAAATTTAAAATATGATTTTTTTGGTTTAAATATTACTTTGTAACCTGTAATGTTTTTTCTTTTTTACTTCAAATTTGAAATGGATTTAAAAAATATACATTAAGAGTGGCTATTACTGAGCAGCCTGTACGTATTTAGTAAAATGATATTTTTAACTATGAAGATAGATTTACCTTGAAATAAATGCTTGGATATATATCACCGAAACCTGATAGATTTTGAATACAATAGAATTCGATCAATCTAAATTGATCACTGAGTTCAATTACATAAATGTCTATAATGCTACTTTCAATAAATTCCATGAATAAGAATTAGGATAAAGTAATGAAAAAGCTGTGACTTTAGACATCTTAATGTCTATAAGCTGAATGTTTACAACTTGATTTTTCAATACTTTTCCAGAAACATCAAACTCAATTAGAGATTTTTTTTTTTTTTTTTTACTGTTCAACACTAGATATGCTTTTTTAATTTTTTCGATAATTGCAATAATGATGATAATAAAAAATACATGATTCCTAAACATACAAACACATAAATTTTTTTTAAATTTCAACTTAAAAAATTTATCAGCAAGTTTGAAAAAATGCTATCTACAGTGAAAGTTTTATGGTGATTGCATGTTTACTAAATTTGAATCACTGATTTTGTAATGTCAAAAGGAACACTCAGACAAAGGTGAAGCTTAACATAAAGAGAAACTAACTATTTCTACAGATTTTTTTTCTGATTGTTTTCTTAAAGAAAACCATATAAGCTAAGATGCATGCTTTCTCAAGCTCCTAAAAAATTACAAATTGAAACACAAATTTTGCATAAAAATGCTAATTTTGGAAACAACACAAAATGAATGAAAAAAGAAATATTTTAAGAAAAATCTATAAAAATTATGAAAATAATTTGAAATATACAAGCATTTGTAATATCCATATCACAAAATACAGAAATCCTTCTTGAAGTAGAGAATAAATGTTACGAAACTAGATTGCATTCATTTTTTGTAAATTAAATAGGATAAATACCTGAGACAAATATAATTGTATAATTGTCGCACATTTAATGATTCTAATACATTTGATGCACTTAATTGAGATAATTTCTAGATTTGGTTCTTGTCATAAAGAATTGATATATGATTTTTAAACTAAATTCTACTGAATATTTTCAGTAGAAATTCAAAAACATGATGGGCAAAATTACCTCTACAAACTGGTAACTTCAGCCACTACATATTTTCTATTGAAAACTACCTCAAAGACGACTTTTCGGAAATGTAATCATAGCATGAGAAATAAAAAAATAAAAAAAATTTCAAATAGTTGAAAATTATTTGATATTTTCATAAATAACAAATACTAGACACTGGTTAAATTGTTAGATTTGATTATACAAATTTAATAGATAACTATAAACAGAAGTTTGTTTGTTTTTAAAAAGGAGAACATGCATGAGCAGTCAGAGAAATGATAGATTCGCTCAACGAATTTTTTTTTTGGGGGGGGGGGGATTTAACTTCTTCTGTCTCTGGTTCACACATTGAAAAAAAATTTTAAAATTTTTGTTAGGCAATGTTTTAAAAAAAAATTTCCCTGAAAATTTCACAAGTACTAAATCTTTTGATTGCACAGGTAACTTGTATAAATTTTAGTGATTTATTTTATTTTCATCATCCTGCTTCATCAGAAATAGTTAAATGTCAGATTAGAGCTTCGTCATTTTGACACTGTGTTCTGGAGGGGAGCAAAGTAATCCTATTTTTCTATGGAGTGTAGGTAACAATGCCAAACAAAAATTACACAATCATATCCCTTAAATGGTTATTACAGCAACGCCAACTGCTCCGAATACAACAAAATATTTTAAAAAATGGTAGAGAACTACAAGAAAAACAAAGCTCTTAATCTACAAAACTCTTGTCCGGCCAGTCTTGACATACGCCTGTGAAGCTTGGACAATGACAAAACTAGAGGAAAATTGTATCGCAATATTTGAGAGAAAGATTTTGCGGGGTATAATTGGAGGTGTAAATGAAAACAATAACTGGAGATTTAACTTTGAACTGTACAAGATTTATAAACAACCTGATATTATTAAATACATAAAAATAAATAGAATGAATTGGATAGCCCACGTGATTCGAATGAGTGACGACAACATAATAAAAAAGATACTGCTTTTTAGACCCACTGGAAAAAGAAAGCGGGGAAGGCCGCGGTTGAGATGGGCTGACTCAGTGGAGTCTGATTTTTTTGCAATTAATGAAAAAAATTGGAGATCGAAGATAAATCGGAAGTCGTCGTGGAGAAATCTTCAGAGCAAAGGCATTGGCTCACATTGGGTTGTCTGGCCAACTATGATATTTGAATTTTTTAGAAGTTATGGGGAGAAAAAACCCTATAAATTGAATTTACTAAACCAAGTATCATACATTAAAAAGACTACCACTCCAAAATATTTCTCGATTATCCGGAGCAAGTTGGAATCTCTGTTATTATGTCAAACACAAATAAAAATAATTTGAAAAAAAAAAAAAAATGCTATAGGCTTCATGGATTTATGATGCTAATAAACTCTGCTTTCTTGCTCAAATATAATTTTACTAATTCTTTTCGCACTAAATTCTCACTGAATGGAAACATTTTACGACAATCTTGTAAGTATTACAGTACTGATTTTTCGCAGAGCTCACATTTGCCAATGCTTTTTGCAACTCAAAACTTTTTTAAAAGAATGGCCAAAATAACCACAGTTGATGGTACTCAATATAAATAAAGTACATACTTACTATACTTATAGAACCACTGCATAAAAAGTTCAAAGCAATCAAGTAAATCGTGCACTTGTTAAATTTTTCAGGATGGATTATTTTACTGTAAGTAAAAATACTTACGTATCCAGACGAATAAGATCAGTGTCTATTCCTGCGTTTTCATTATTTTCATCCTTGGGGACTGATGGGTTTCTTGTGGGCACAGGAGGTGGATCATCAGCAGGTTTTGGATGCATCAAGACAAATGGCAATTCTGCAGTTAAATCTCTGCAATATTTTGTTCTTATTTAAGATAAATCACCATTTAAAAAGGCTATTTAATATTACTTTGTGTACTGTGAAACAAAATAATAAAAATTGACATTACTATTTGCGAAAAATACTAGTTAGACCGATGCAGCCTAGGTAGGTTTAAAGACATGACAGACGTCCAAATCTTTATTGTAGGCTGAGGATGAAAAAATTCTAAAAGGTAACTTGCACAGTTTTATAACATAAAATTCAATTTGACCAGAATATATTTCAACTTAAAAAAACAATAAATTTTATAATAACAAAAAAGTTAGTTATTTTTTATAGAACTTAAAATCAAATATTTAGATCATTAATAAAAGAAGTAATCATTTTTCTTGTTATAACTATCTGTAATTTCTATTCATCTAAATGTAATTATGTTAATAAAGGAGGTTTTTATGGTAATAGGTATTATGAACATGATTAGTAGTGGAACAAATAGGTTCACCTTAAAACTCTATGATTGCTATTATTGTTAATTGGTACCATTGATATGATTGCTATATTGTTATGAAAGAGACAAATCAATAATTGTGAAACTACAATAGTCCACCCTACAAGATTTGTTACTGCATTTGCAGGTAATAATAAATAAGTGTATGACCCCTGAAATCAGATCTGTAAAAATTTGATACTGTAAAATTGTTAATTGAGTTTCGTTTCCAATTAATGGCTGAAGTAAAAAATAAAAGTTTGAAACAATATACCCTGTGGACAAAGCTATACGATTAAATCGAATGTAGTAGATGGTTCTTAAGTATGAACTAACGAATTTTACGTAGCATGATTTCCATAGCATTATATATGATGAATTTTTAAAAAAGATTACGAATCAAAATACACAAATCTTTCAATTATTCAAGTCGTATATTTTAAAATAAGCATTTGTAAAAAATAAGAGGTTCGGAACGCACAAAAAAATCATGAATATCAGGAAAAAATGTTCTCTTTGCAAGAAAACTATGGCCTCTGACAACCAATAGAAATCATATATCACTGTAAAAAAATATATTTATATTTGTTATAAAAGAACATATGACCTGATAAAGAGACAGGTTTATTTTGTTTACATAAAAGAAATAACAATCTTAGAGAATATTACACTAAAACAAATTAATAAAGCTTATTATACATTTTTATTTTTTGACAATAAAATAAAACTGATCCAGCAACTATACATTTTGATAAGTACACAAAAGATGGTAGTTTTCTTACCCTCCTAAAGGACCAAGACAAAGCTTCACCTTGACTTTATACTGAACAATAATGCCAAGATTTTCTTTGTGGGTAGCATCTTTAATGCTAAAAAATTTTTTTTTAAATAAATATAAATCATTGGAAAATACTATAAAATTGCAATTAAATAATAGGAAATAAGTAAAACACACATCTGCATGCAAGCAAAAATTTCGATTTTATATTAACTTATACATGCTGTAATAAGTAACATATATTTTTATATGCATATAATACAGTGGCTAAAAAAGAAAACAGCACAGTTGAAAATTTTTGATCCAATGATCTGATTTTTAATGGTTTGAAGGAATAATCTTATATTAGTTAATTAGTGTAAAGAATATAAATTATAAAATAAGACACAAATGCAAACTTTCTCAGAGAAATTATACTACTTTTTTTTTTTTTTAGAAGGATTAAAATTTTCGACCTTAATATGGGAAAGGAGGTAGCCACAATCTGGAAAATTTGGTCTCAGTAGTTTAGCCAGGAAAGCGGCCAAAAGTTTGGCTCTGCTGTTGATAATTTCATAATTTATTTATTTCTCTATAGCTCTGCAATTATTAAAGCCAATCAAAACATTTCCACGCAATTAATAATAACTCATTTATTGAAAAAATAAACAATAATTTTTTAATAAATGGTCAAAAAGTTTTAAATTATAAGGCATTCAAAATTTAGACTCATTTTAAACTATTTTAAATATTAAAAAAAAATCCAAAATAGGTTTGAAATGAACAGAATTCACTAGAATTTACTTTTTAAATGTTCTCAAGAACTGTTTGAAAATTTTATTCTATTTGTTTAGATTTTACCATTTAGCATTACCTAGTTTAAAATGATAAAAAATCTGCACACATTAAAATTTTTCAACCATTTTTAAATAAAATCTTTAAAAAAAATAGACAATGGTCTATTATTTTTTGGATTGAGTCTTGTAATCATCAAAGAAGGAAAGATTTTTACAACTGCACGGAAAACGTTGCGGTCAGCTTAAATACAACTAGAGATATGGCAAAATGTGAAAAAAATTAACATTAAGGCAGGGTTGCCACAGAAAGAAAGGGAACAAAATAGTTGCTTTTAGTAGCCTAAAGCACGAAAATAGTTGCCTAAATAAGAACAAAAATATTACTAAAATTTTATTAAATGACTTAATTGTCATATACCATGATCTATTTAGTCATGTTGGTGGCAAATATGATAATTTTTATATAAACATTAGTGTTCTAGCACTAAATTTTTATATAAAAAAAATTTGAATATTTGCAGAAAATTTTACTAGAAATTTTACAACATTTACTACAAATCATTCAAAAAAATATTTTTTTATTAAAAAATATAAAATTTTCAGTCAAACTAATCATTGATTTAGCAAATACATATATACATATATATCACTGGGTCAAAATTAAATCGATATATTGTGAAAAGTGATTATTCAAATTCGAAATTCACGCATAGTAATATTGTATTAAAAATTGGGTTTTCTAAAATATTGCAGAATTTCATAGTCATTACCATTGAAAAGGCGATTGAGAAACAAAATAGATTTACAATGGAATCTGTTCAAATTGAGCACATTTAAAAGTGATGACTCAAATTTGCAATGCAACATTTTTTATTTTGTGTTCCGAAGAAGCTGCCGCAGGTTGTCAACCCAATTTATGCTTAAAAAAGGAAAGAAAAAAAACATAACTAGGAGCACAGAAAAGTCTCCTTTTCCTGAAAATAGTTGCTTTTTTAGCCTTTTCAGGCAAAAAAAGTTGGCATAGTCGCCTCAGGTTAAAAATAGTTGCAAATAGTCACATTTAAGTCGCCTGTGGCAATTCTGTTAAGGTCGGTCAAGTTTTATGTGCGTCTGATTTTTTAACTTAAAATATTGTTGCACTAATTAATAAGCATATCTAAAGTTTTTACAGTAACAGTTACTTCCATCTAAGAGTATGTTATCCAATCATTAGATCAAAAATTATTCAGATATTTTTCTTTCTTACTTCAAGCACAATATATAAACTTAAATTTGTTGAAATTCATTATAAGTTTCTACTACTTATACCTTTTACTACTATAGAATTTTTATAGATAAGTTAATCATTTGTGCTTCGAAACACTTAATATAGAAAACTTGAATAAAGATTATACTAAATGTCAATTTTAATACATGATGTTATTAATAACAAATATAAGGCATCCAAACTCATAAATTGATTTGCTATATGCAACAGCTGCTAAACATATTCTTTTGAAAACTATAATGAGTGAAAAAGAATAGACATGCATATTTTACATGTGCAGTCCGAAAAAAAAAGAAAAAAAAAACGAATCACACTGAATAACTTTCGTTCTAATGATCGGATTTTCACAAACTAAGTGTCAATCTTAATGGTTCCTGGGGGTGACCTCAAATATGCTAATTAATTAGTGCTAACTATTAATTAAGTTACGAAATATACACAAAAACGTATTTTCTCTGAATAAACCTTTTTTTTTTTTTTTTTTTTTTTTTTACATATTTGGATTCTTAACCTTCAAAATATAGGGGGTAGCCGCAATCTGGGAAATATGGTCTCCATAGTTTGGACAGGAGAGCGATCTAAAGTTCGAACCCATTAATGTTAATTTCACTTTTTACGTTTTTAGTCATATTTTTAAAACTGATAAAGCAATTCAAAGAAAATTGCACCCACTCATAAAACTCATTTACCCAAAGATAATTTCATGAAAAAAATACTTTTTAATAATTATTAATTATTTTTTATTATTTAATTAAATTGAGGATGAAAAAATTTTGAATTATAAGGTATGAATTTTTTTATACCATATTAATCTACATATTTTTCAATTGATAAATCTAAAGTTTAAACTGTTTTTATTTATTAGAAGCTGAGAAAAATTAAAATTAATTATTTTTAAAAAAATAATTTGGCGACAATAAAGAAATAATTAAATGGGGCGATAAATATTAAAATGTGATAAACTTGCGAGGAACTTGACTTTGCAAGCGTAGTGTAAAATTTCATTCATATTTTTTTCGCTAATAATCGTTTGCTAATCTTTTTCTTTTTATTTCCTTCAAACTAATTTATTTGCAATTTAGTAAAGAAATTTGAATAAAACATTTTGAATAAATAACACTTTATTCAACGAATGTGTAGTTTTAAAAAAGTGTGCTTCTGATAGAATGTGATTATACACCAGATTGTGCTTATTTAATGTGATTATTTTTTATTTTGTTTTTCACAAACTGATACAATTCCAATAATATACATACGTATGCATAGATTTGGAATAATATATTTATAAATTTCTTGAATATATATTTTATAATTATTAATACAAATGCGTAGTGAACATTTTTAAGCATCTTAAAACTTCTTTACATCTTATATATCGCCTTAATCTTAAAATAAATTTGTAAATTACCTGTCCGCGCGTGTTTCGCAGAATTATTTTTCTAACTTTTTAATTAAATTTTAACCTTTCTCAAAATCTTATTTTTTCTGCTACCTTTCCATTAATATACTAATCAATTGTTTCAGTACTTTAATTTAAGTTTTTTTTAAAAATAAAATTACTTTTTATTGTTAAGCTTTTATTGAAAGAAAACTTAGAATTATTGCCAGCTAGCTGAGAATTAAATCTTGCTAAGAAATTAAAAATATTCTACTGATCAATATCATTCGATGCAGAACACCTGACTATTTACTAATCATACTAATGTTTTCGAAAAATGAAGATAAATTGATTTTCCTTTTTTTATTGTTTATTATTTATTTGAGTAATGAAAAGTAAATGCGTATGTGAGCACAGCAAAAACATACAACAGATTGTTTTGGTTTTTTTAAAAAACAAAAAACTATGGACATAAAATTTAAAGTTCTCAGTCAGCTGATAAATAACTAACAAATAGCGAATTGTGCTGAAACGGCATATATATATATATATATATATATATATATATATATATATATATATATATATATATATATATATATATATTACATATATATTATATAAAAATACATAAAACACAAAGAAAATTTAAAAAAACAGTAAGTTTTTTTTATCGAGCGTAAGCTGCAAGCAAATAGAACTCATAAAATAAGTTCAAAATGTAGATAAAACAAGGAAAAAATTACAGAACAATGAAAAAAGGGGTAAAAAAGAAAAAAAAGAAAAATAACAAAAACCGGGAGGGGAAAAAAGGACAAAAACTTTTTTTCACAAAAATTCGGAAAATAAAATATATAATCTTTTCAGCAAGCAGCCCACACGATTATATCCGCAAAAAAGAGTGCTTTCTAATATTGCGGATATAATCGTGAGGGCTGAGAAAAAGATTATATCTTTTATTTTCCGGATTTTTTAAAAATTTTTTTTCCTTTTTGCTCCCGGTTTTTTGTTTTTTTTATTATATTAATTTTTCCCCCTTTTTCATTGTTCTGTAATTTTTCTCTTGTTTATATATATATTTCAATATTATCGAAAAGAAATACCGTGAATTTTATAAAACCTTCTGATTGTGCATCAGAACCATGCCCCAAATTTCTTGCAGGATCTCTTTTTTCTTTTCCTTACCTGAAAGACTTGAACTGAGGTGTAAAAGCAATTAGCCCTACTTAAGTAAATTTGGTTTTAGTACAGCATTTTTATACAAATAACATCTTTAAAAAAATAAAAACTGTCTAGATAATAAGTTCAACGATTAAATTTTGAAATATTGGAAAATCAAAAATAATTTCATTTTCATTTCATTTTGAATTCAAATTTTATTTTCAAAGTATTAAAATTATTTTCTATGCCCAGAAAGCAGATCCAAAAATTCTCTTCTTGGTTGCCTATAGCAACAGAGACACACAATATTATGACATCTCGTCATTCATTCAGTTTCTTTATGGTTGTTTTAAATTGTTTCCCTTTATATGGCGAGGTAATTTGGCATTTTTTTAAACTTTCGCCATATATATAAATCTTTATTGTGACCCAATTTACAACCCAATTTTTTCGAAATTTTGTCTACCCACCCCCCTATTTTAAGGGTCAGTATTCCAAATATGTAAAAAAAAAAAATATGTTTATTCAGAGAAAGTCCGCTTTTGTGTCTGAATTCGTAACTTAATTAATAGTTAGCATAATTGAGGTCACCCCCAGGAACCACTAAGATTGACACTTAGTTCGTGAAAATCCGATCATTAGAACGAAAGTTATTCAGGGTGATTCGTTTTTCTTTTTTTGCGGACTGTACAGTTTTATTAAATGAGAAATTTTTTTAAGGGGAAAAAAAGCAATTATCTAAGCAAATCTAAAGTTGAGTGAATGGATTCTTCTCATTTGAGAGAGAGAGTATTTCATAACAATCAAAATATAAAGCTTTAAATAAAAATTTTAAAAAATTATACTAAAGCAAAATATTGGAAAGAAATAATACTATTTAAAGCAGTCTTATCATTTGGTTTGCTAATTCCACAAAATTAGAGTTAGGCAATAAATCTTTTTTTTTTTTTTTTTTTTAAGTTCTTTTGGTAAGTGAAAATATGAGGAATTAATTGGATAACTGACACTAAAAGGCATCACTTACATAATTAAAATTAGAAAGAAATTTGTTAGATTAAAAAAACTTATACTGCTAAATTTTTTCTCAAATTACTTAAACCTGTGGCAGTTTATGAAAAAATACTGGTGTAAATAAATTCCTTAACAACATTTAGGGAAATTAAAAAATTCAATTCACTCACGCAAAATTTTTACATAATCAGAATTAATAAGTAGAGAATGTTTTCAACCAATTTTATCAAATAATATTAATAAATAACTATAATAATAAATATCATAAAATATGAGGAAACAAAAATAACTATTTCAGAAAATTAGGATATGCTTTCTTAATGAAAAAGAAAGCAGAGGCAATTTTAAAAATGCCTATCACCATATTCAAACATTTATTGTTATAACTAGCCTTTAATTAACCTATAATTTTTTATTTTCTTTTTGATCACTAAATTAACTTTTTTTTTTTTTCAGTTTGCTTATCCATTTAACCCTTTGCTTACAGATGAACTGAAATAGCTAGAATAACACGTGTTATCATTCTAAAATGTTAAGATAAATCCAGTACATATATTCCCTTCATATCATTTTATTAATATGTAGTTTCATTTCAACAATAAGAACTGGTGGATAAACATAGTGAAAGTATTATAATTGAAGGTAACAGGAGTTGCAGAATATAACTTTAAAATAGGGGGGGGGGGAAACTTTAAAAAAAAAATATTAAATAGAAAAAGAAAAAAAAACGTTATGCATACATAGTTGAGGATGCCAGATTTGTGTCTTCATGCTTGAGTTGACCATCAAGTGCTAAGCCTCGTTTGTCTTTATTATTGGCAAGCATAGGCCTAAGATAATATACTTTTGAAAGAGTGAAACCGGGTCCAACAGGGCACCCCTCTCTAAAAATAAACAAGCAATGAATAATTTAAATAAAACTAAAAAATTATATGACATTTTGATTAGTGAACAGAAAATAGCATTAACCAATAATATATATTAAATAAATAATCCCAAGAAACAGAAGCGGTAAGATATTACCTAATCAAAAAACTTTATTCGCTTCAATAGCGAATGAAGCTTTTTAATCAGGCAATAATGCAATGTTCACAAAATTAACATTTTATTTAAACATATATAAAAATATACATTTAATATTTCTCATAAATTATTATTGATATCAAACATTTGATTAGTGAACAGAAAATAGCATTAACCAATAATATATATTAAATAAATAATCCCAAGAAACAGAAGCGGTAAGATATTACCTAATCAAAAAACTTCATTCGCTTCAATAGCGAATGAAGCTTTTTAATCAGGCAATAATGCAATGTTCAAAAAATTAACATTTTATTTAAACATATATAAAAATATACATTTAATGTTTCTCATAAATTATTATTGATATCAAACAAAATGAGAGAAACTGTTATGTATCAAAGCATGCACATCAAAATTCCAGGCTTTACTTTACTTAACAACAAGAGTTATTTATTCAAGACAGGGTTCCCACTCTTTTATGAAAGAAAGAATTAAGCACTTTTAAGGACTTTTATCAAAAAATTAAGGACTTTTTTTCTAAAAATTAAGGACCTTAAAAATGGCATAATGATGATTTATCATCAAATAAAACAACATAGATTAATAATAATAGACTAAAAAAATGGAATAGATTTTCTTCAAATCAGTCATCCTTTAAAAATTTAAAAAAAAAAAAAAACTAAATAAAGAAATGCTTAATACAAATAATCTGTATTTAATTAAAATTAAATTGCATTTAATCACCTCACATAAGCTTTTAAGAATATAAAGAAAAAAAGGAAAACTCAAAGAATGTTGATTAAACATTAAGATTTTCTATTTTAAAAATAGAAAAAAACTGAGTAAACAGATAGAAATATATAAATTAAGAAGGTAAATTCATTAAATTAATAAAAATATTTTTTTGAGTGACTAATACTAAACCAAGAGAAAAAGAAACTAACAAATATAAGTTTATTGAAGTTAAGACAATTATTTTAGACTAAGTAAAACCTAATTACAATAAACTAAAGATTTATTAAAATCACAAAATATAAAAAATTTAATGACTAAAATCGGAATATATTTAGTACAATCAGGAAAAAAGAAATAAATAAACTACAAAGAAAACTCATTAATTAAAATTAAGAACTGAGAAATAGAATTGATAATTAAAATAAGTGTTAACATAAATATTGAAACACAGGACAAGGCAGGATGAAATGATCAATTGAAATAAAAATGAAAAAATTCCATATCTAAAAATTGAAAACGAAATGAAATAATTAATTAAGTACAAAATTTATTGTGAATGAAGGGAAAAAAACAACAAAACGTAGTGAAATCAGAAACAAATCATTTATAAAAAGAGATAATACTAATCTTTATAAAATAGTCTGCTTTTAGTTATAAAAAATTGTATGCTTACATTGATGGGTAATACTGCACCTCTGAGGAATTAGAATTTATTCTATTAAAAAGTATTGTGTCTCATATAGATACTAAAGGAACTAAAATAATAGACCATAAAAAATTTTGTTCCTAATAATTTAAGTATTGTCTGAAATTATAAAACAATAATTTGTCATATAAATCAAAGGTAATGAAAATTGGATGCAAATATCGATTTATATATATACTACTATTATTATAAAATAGGGAATAATGAATAGTGATTTTGTCGAATAGTCAAATATCCGGAAAAATAAATCGGCCGCCTACCCAGTGATCAAACAACATTTTTTTAAAAAAATCCTCGAGAATTATTGCTGTTTATGTAAAAATAGGCCTGGGCGTTGTAAGAAATTTTATATCGTAATAAATCGTCAGTCAGACATCGCGATTTAACATATGCTTGAAATTTATCAATCATAAATCTTTAAATCAATCAAAACTAAATAAAAGAAATAAATCTAAGAAAAAAAAAAATGTTAATTCAAAAAAAAAAAAAAAAATTTCTATAACATCAATAGCATTGCTTAATTTTTTGAATTAAAATAAAGATGGATTGACTTAAGACTGTCTTAAAGACTGACTTGTCTTAAAGTAAAAACAAACACAAGCTTTATTTTAACTTTTTTTAAAAATCAAAAATGACTTAGATTTTTTAAAAATAATAATAAAACTGTTACAAAATATTTTACATACATTAAAAATTAAAAAAAAAAAAAAAAAAAAAAGAAATGTCCACTTAAATAAAACATTTTTTAAATTATTTGTTGAAAAAAAATGTGCTTTTGAAGCACCGTTAGACTTTTGTTAATTACTTATTTAAAATGATAAAGTTGTATTGACTAATGGTCAAATGGTTTTAATGTAAAAATAAATGTAAATTTATTTATTTATTTATTATTATTTTCCTTTTTGAAAATGAAATACACTAAAGATTTAAATGTTTAAAAATACTGACTATCTAACAAATTATTAAACGAACACATATTGAAGGAATTTTTGAAGAAATATTCTATATTTAAGAGTACTAGTGTTAATTTATTGAAAAACGTTAAAATATTGCTTAACTTTTTATTTAACTTAAAAAAATGTAGTCATTTTAACTAACAGCCAATTTTTTTTTTTTTTTTAAAAAAAAGAAAGAAAGGAAGAACGCAAACTTTGTTTTAATTTCCTCAAAAATAAAAGCAAATCATTTAAATGTAGGCTTTGTTTTAATTTTTTTTAAACTAAAAGGGAGTGAAAATTTATTGGTTTAAAAACTAATCAAATTCTATCGAATTATTATATTTACAAGAATTAAACAAATTTTAAAAAAAAACAAAAAAAAACTAACTTTTTATGACAAAGTATAAATTACTTAAATACAAAATATATAAAATATTAAATTGTATCCCTTTTTAAAAAAATCAATAAAGAATCTTTTTTTTAATTCATGATTTCTTTTCATTAATATATTAACGAAAATTTAAGATAACAGCGATCGCCAAGTAACGGTAGGTCTGCTGAAAATAATTCACAGCAATCGCAAAATAAGTCCTGTTGAAAATGATCTTCAAAAATCGTAAAATCTCAAGGTCAAAAATGGCACATAAAGAAACTATGCATCACATTCTATATTTCAACACTAATCCTCGCTCTTTGTTATTCAACATCACAAAACGAACATCATCTTCGTACCTAAAAATGTAATCAACATCTTCGCAGCTAGACAAAATCAAAATAGTCTTCGTCAGCGCGGTGATAATGTTAGCATAGGCAAGAATCCTCGCACATTAAACTGCGGGTGTCATCTTAGATCAGATTCCTGATACATAGCCTAAAATAAAAGTAATTATATCGGCCTGCCGATAGTTTGATAAAAAGTCGATAATACGCGAAATATCCATTTAAAAATGTCTAAGAATAGTGCTCGTTAAAATTGCTGCATCATAACAAAAACAAATGTTCTTAGTTTTTTTTTTTTTTTTTTTTTTATTTAAATGGGAAAGCCAAACAGAGCTAAAAACAAAAAACCGTTTTCAATTAAGAAAAATTTAACGTTGAAAATGACAAAAAAGAAGGCTCTTTAAAATATGCTATCAAAATAATAATAAAAATAAATAAATAAATAAATAAAATAAAAAAACACAAACACAATTAATCAAAAAAGCAAAAGAGAAACAGAAAATTTTCCTAAATTCTAAAACAAAACTTGCAACGTAGAAAATAAATTTTCAATTTTACCGGTTATCTAATTATCTGTATAACTTTAAAAGAAAAATTGGAGATAAAATATATCAGGAGCACTGTTAAAATGCCACGCTATAAAAAAAATTAATAAAAAAACCTGCAAACATTTCACTCTTTTTAAAACAAAAAGTGTCAATGATAAAACGACGAAAGTGACTTTCCTGATTAAAATTATACTCGCCGAATATTCATAATATCCCTAATATTAAAAAATAGAGTAATTTATGAAATTCAATTTCAGAAGAAAATATAATACAATGAAAAAATTGTGACGATCACTAGATGCTGTTAGCCATTCCTTATATTAAGTGTCCATAAATTATTAAAAACACAGTTTCCTGGCATTTCTAACAATTGAAGTATCAAAGCTACCATGTGTGCTATCAGAAGAATTGAATTTCTTGAATCCTATGGATGTAAAAGGCGATAGAGTACTTAAGTACTGTCTAAAAATAAGTAAGACCTCTACCCACCATAGAGTTGAAATACTGGGGTAGAGAGAGTAGAATAACCCCCGACCCGTGGACAAGATGAAGTCACGTGACTGTAGCCCAAACTTGCGGTTGACTGAGACCGCTTCTATTCCCGTCCATTCGTTTAGAATTGCGATAGTTTGATGCAATTAACTGTCTGTCTTTTTATTTCAGAAATAAGAATGGTACAAAAGTCCTGAGCATTTTGCTGCACGGAGAAGTTTTCTAGGGACTGTCCGACAACTTTTCACAAGAAAGGGCGACATTTTTTTCACTTTTTCTATTTTAAAATTGATTTTAAAATTATTTCCGATACTTAGTCATGCTCTGATAATCATGTTTTATTTGCTTTAATAATTAATTACACTCGTTTTTGTTCACTTTTTTTACATTTAACATAAGTTTTTATTGTTTCTTAAACTTTAAACTTAGAATGTTTAAGTATATTTCAATATATACTTTATTTTTAGCTGAAATAGCTGCAAAGCTTTGTTGGCTTCCTTGGCGAGATACTCTAGCGCCAAGGAACAGTTGAGTAAACTTTCGGTTTTGTTTTAGTTCTCTTTAAATGTTGATATCATTTCTATATATTCTGAAGATTTTGCATATCTTTACCTCTTGATTACTAAAATCCAATATTTATCTTGTTCTGAAATGTTTCCTATAAATATATATATATATATTTAAATAAAAAATATGGTACATAAGAAGTTGTGTTTTTTAAATTACATTGGAATGCTTAAAAAACAAATTTTTGTATATTCTTATATGTTTGATGAATAATTAAATTCTATGAAATATTTTTAGTATTTAAATATAAAATAGTGTGTAGTAGACTTAGTGTTAATTTTTAATAAAATTGTATAATTCTGTTACTACACATAAAATGAAAATGAAATTATGTACTATTTAGAAAATAAATTAAGGTTTATTTAATATAATCATTAAGTACTTGTTTACCTTCTTTTTATTTAAAAATAGTTGCTTTATTGGAAATACTTTATTTTACTAATATATTTAACTGTAGAATTAGTTTGATTTATGGCAACAAATTCAGAAAACATAACATAGAAGTGGCTAAGTTGTATAGGAGCAAATTAGTGCAGTGTACTAGCATGTGATGGATTGGTATGGAATAAACTGCTCAGACGGCCAAGGCTAACAGCTGGCTGTGGTGCAACGATTCGGCACTGAAAGCCTTTATATTAGAATAAATATTTTATTTCACATTTAGACAAATTGTTGAGTATTAAGTTAAAATGCAACAGTAGTTTATTTTTGAAAATATCAATTTCAAGTGTCAGGAAAAAAATAAGTTAAAATTCTAAATTAATAACGTAAAATAATTGTATAAATAATTTAATGTATTCAATATATAAATAAAATTCTAAACGTAATTACATTTTATCAAAAATACGTTTTCTAACTGTTCTATTCTACTAAAAGAGGGTTTTATTTTTCTCGAAGCTATTTTTCCCGAAATTTAATATTACCTCTGGAGCAGTTTCTTGGTGAAAATAAATAAAAATGATAAAAGTGTTGCAACATTAACGTATTCTTTACGTATTAAAACTGAACCTTTTTATTTCTTTATTTTATTTCTAAGCATCGAACTTTTTTCAGACAATCTGTTTAATTTTACAATTTGTTTTATCCAACAGTGATAAAACTTTTAAAACGAAAAGATTAAATTTCTTTTTTAAACGAACTTATATTTCATTAAAAAAGAAATGCAACATTTTCAAATTCACATTTTAAGCCCTGGTAGGTGTTAAAAAAGTCGTGATTTTTGTATCAAAGTTATTATATATATTTTTTTTTAAAAATAACAATAGTTAAATGCAATAATAGTTATTACAATATATATTGTTAATTTTTTTTTAAATAGGTTTTTGTAATAAAAACATTTAAAAAATTTTTTTCTGAATATAATAATAAATATAAGTGGTGCAGAATATCGTTTTTTATTTCTATATAATGAATAAATTGTAAGGAATAGTGTTAAGGGTGAAGACGAGAACTACTTAAATTTTTTAAATACTACTAAATTAAATGTACGAACTAAATACTACTAAATTAAATGTACGAACTAAATACTACTAAATTAAATGTTAAGAAAAAAAACTCCTTATGTTTTAAAAACCCATTTAATAATATTAAAGAAATGTGATTAACGAAAATATTTTTTTTCTCTCTTTCAAATGCTGCAATTATTTGCGCATCGGTAATATCGAAATAAAGCTGGTTAAAAAATTTTGTGCACCAACATTTGTGATATTGCGCCAAGTATTGCACTCTTTCCATCACGTGATTGTAGCTCTTTGCTTGCTATCTGTGGCGTGTCTTTTCGGAAGGAATAAAGCGAACTTGGTTCCTCTACTTACTATTTCAACTCTATGCTACCCACCTATGCTTTTTTCTTTAAAAATGATCCAGAAAGAAAGAATATTTTAATGAAAAAAATTTATAATAAAATAAATAAAAAATCAATAATGGCGTGTTTTCTTCCACTCGCTTGTAACCCCTACTCTCACATGCATTCAAAATGTTCTACCCTCAATGCAGGGTCTCATTCTAGGCGACAGACGTACTTTTCAACAGTGGATATTTTCCTAAGATAAAAAAATTGTTCCAACCAACTAGCAATACTAGAAATTAAGGACTTTTAAGAACCTTGAATCAAAATTAAGTACTTTTAAGGGCCCTTAATTTTCAAAATAAAAACTAAGCAGTTTTTAAGGACTTTTAAGGACCGTGGGAACCCTGCAAGAGCAAATTTGAAACAATGGTAAAAATTTCAACAATATTGAACACCAGAATTTTCTACCTTCCGTGTACTTTAACTTCAAGTGCATGCTTAATTTTACTAATACAAGAAATCATAATAATATAAGTTTTGATAAACACTGACAAAAGATTCGGTAAATACCTCCGTTACTTTAATTAGAAACAAAATCTTCATATAATTTATGAAATTCAACTAATAAGTTAGATAAAAAATTTTGTTTAAATAATCCAAGTATTAGAAAAGCAAGTTAATGTAATAAAAAGTTAGCAGAAAAATAAAAAAGATCGCACACTAAAAATACTTATAGTTCTTAATTTGCGTGGGGAGGGCAGGCTTTCTATTGTTTCACAATAAAACACTTTATAAATTTTAGTGAAAGGTTGATTAGTTTATGATTTAAAAGGATAGATGTTTTGACACTTTGCTGGTTATCACAAAATATATTTTCAAGAAGTGACTATACAGTAAATTTGAAAGTTTTGGCTGATTATATAAAATTTGATGTTTTCGAAGCATGATTATTTTGCTTCCTATTTTAAAGCTATGATGACACTTTATATTCATTACTTTTTTCCTCTTTAAAATTTAAGTCAACATTATTGATTATTTTCCTTACTCATTTAAAATTACAATACTCATGTCAATAAAAAACATGACATGAAATTGTTTAGAATAAAATGATAATTATATAGTTATATCCTTCAACAGAACATCAGACAATAGCTAAAACATACCATAAATACAGAGGTAATTGTAACACAAAGTGAAAAACCATGCAAATTTTATATGCAAAAACTCGATATCACAATACCAATTTATAAACTATACATATTTGATATAATTTTCTAAACTAAGATTTATAAATGAATTACCTACTCATGAAAAATATCACACTTTTATAGTAGCTCATTTAAGAAAAAACTTAGTTCTCACAAGAATCATGTTATTGGGTTTTAAAACCTCATGAATATGATTCACAATATCGGATTTCACGAACGAGAAAATACAAATTGCTTTATTGGATTTTTAAATCCCATAAATATGAACCACGATGCAAGATTTTTAGATCCCGTGAACACGAATTGCTTCGAAATCACGTATAAATACAATAATCAATGTTTTTTAAAATGTGTGAATACGAACAGCGAAATTAGATTTAAAACTTGCGTGAATATGAATTGCAAATACCGATTTTAAAACCACGCAAATACAAATCCCGAAATTGTATTTTTAAATCATTTTAGTACGCATTGCCATGCCCGATTTTTAAAGTGTGTGAATACGAATCAAAATGTGTAACTTTTAAATCAGGTTATTTTGAATGTCAATGTTTGATATTAAAATGGCGTGAACATGAATCTCGATATTAGCCGATTCCCATAGTTTCCAATATTATAAATGCCGAAAATCTAATAATCCCAAAGAATCAAATTGACAGAAGAATAAATATTTATGAAAATGTCTCTTTAACGCCATTTAGTAAAAGTATTGAAATTTAAATTTTAGATTGTGGAATTCGGTGGAACTTTTGTCAGATAAGTTTTCATTCGCGAATTTACGCGAATCAATGGTCTTAAAATAGGCGGAATTACGTGACATTTGTGGGAAAATCACATGCCTTACTTTTATATTTTAGACCTAGAAGGATGATACGAAAAACTCGAAATTCTGGGATACATAAGGAATACAATTATACCCTTGTTAATATCATCAAAAAATCTTTTTAGAAAGTAAAAAAAATAGAGAACAATAATTTAAGAAATGAAACAAAATTAATGTCTTCTTATAAAACAAGAGTAGAAATAGGGCTAAATTTTTTGAGTTTAGAGCTAAATACTGCTCGATTTTTTTAAGTCAACTACTTTACTACCACCAGTGCCATAGTGGCAATGAACACTGTATTTTAATAATGCTGAAATATAAAAATTTTGTTAAAAGAGGGCATGAAAAATTAACATTAAAGAGTGAATTCAAGAAGATAGAATGTGTGAATAAATAAATTACACTTTTTTAAAAAAAACATTTTTTTAAAAATATACAGCTTACTCGCTTTCTATTTCAGCAACTGTACACTTATACTGAGCTGTGCTGAAAAGGCAGATATCAGCAAATTGTCTTACAGATACTTTAACCTTTTTCACACTACGATTTGATCCATTAGCAATATGCACATTAACGGCAATTTCTTCTGCATGGTGATATAACTAAAGCATAAAAAATTATCATTTAAGATATATGTTACTTCAAAGTACTTTATTGAAAGTAATGATATTAATTAAATTTTTAAATGTAAGATATACCATATATCATGACCATACTTTTATTATATAGTTTTGAATACTAATTTAAAATTTCTGCAAAAGCAAAAAGGCATCCAATCTCTAAATTTCAGGAAGAAAATAAAAGGGGGGGGGGGGACTTAAAACACTAAAATATTATGGCTGCCCCCTGAAACAACATAAATTAAAATTACAATCAATTTGTTAATTTCATTAAAAAATTATCTTAGAGAAATGAACTGAAGCTTGGGTTTAAATAAATGTCAAAGCTAGCACTGGTATAAATCCCTAATATAAGAGTAAGAGACAATATAACAGGGTGGCCACTCAAATCAGATTTCAAATTTCCATGATTTTTCCAGGTTTTCCAGTAAAAATCTTAACATTTCCAGGCCAGAGTGCTATTTATTTATCATTAATTGTAGGTGGGTACAAAAAATGTGTCAATATTATGAAGTATTTTATTTAAAATGTTATTCTCAATATATCATATTGAATAGATGTGGATAGAATAATATGTTTAGTATTGTAGAATATGTTGTTTTTATGAATAAATTTTTTTTTAAATTGTTAATTAGTTTTTGCACAAAATGTACCAAATAGCAAATACAGAGTGACCCTTGGATAAGTACTGTTAAAAAAAATTTGGATGAGTACTGTTTAAAATATTTTCATTAAGTAAAAGAAAATAATTCCATGTGATTATACATCAATAAATTTTTATATTTATTTACATTTCAATATAGAGTCATTTTATACTGTATTTGATCCAAACAGTGCTCTTTATAAAATACTTTTTCTTATTAGAATATTTAAAGAATTTCAATCTAATCATATGGTTTCTTGGTTTAGATTAGTCAATTGTTTTTGTTTTTAAATTTAGATAATTCCATCGTGTCGAACATAGAAATTAAAATCAGAAGCAAATATCCTAACCCCTTCTTCCACCTCCACCACAATCTTTGCCTTTACTAAATTGCAGTCCCAGTCTCCAAAGAAGTCAAAAGTTTCTACAATCGTTTAGCAACCATGGGAGAAATTTATGTGGCATTCTAGTTTAGCAGGGTTATAATGGAGCAAATTTTGATGCAAGCAAAGTATTGTTAAGTTAATAATACTTCAACTGTTTGGCAATACATTTCAGTCTAAAAAATGAGGGGTATAATGGATAAAATAATTTAAATTAAGAAAATTAGTAAATAATTTAAATTAGTGAAATTGAAAAAAATATCGCAGAAAAAATTTCCAGCTTTTCTTTAAAACTCCCTGATTTTTCCAGGTTTCTATCCAAATTTCCCTGATTTTTCCAGGTTTTTTCCAGTATAAAAAAATTCCCTGATAATTCCAGGTTTTCAAGGTTTTCCAGGTGGGTGGCCACCCTGTATAAACTTACTTCTTTATCCAGAGATGCTTCTAAGTGTAATTTATTTGGCGACATCATAAAATCTTTGCTCACTTCAACACTTGGCTGTTCACCTTTCCCACTGGGAGCAAAAATGATTTTTCGAATAGCTAAGCGAACTGTATTCCTTGAAAACAAAACATACAAATAGAATTTCATAACTTATTGAATAAACTTACATAGATAAATAGGGTTTCGAGATAAGTAAATTATTTTTTATATCATATCACAATTGATTTTGTAATTTATAACATTTCATGAAAGAGTTTTAATTAAAATGAATATCGTAGTTGTAGAAAAGTTATACATCAATACATATTTCTAAACCATAGCTTCCGACTCAGAAATTCTAATATCCCAGAATATTTAAAGAGGTAGCCAAATAGCAAATTTAAAATAATTTGTTTAATTAAGTCAAATTTAAAATCTTTTCTGCACAATTAATGGGTTTCATGTATGTGTTAAGTTGTTGGGGGATAAAATCATCCTAAATTAAATTTATTAAATCAATACTAAAATGTTGAATCATAAATTAACTATAAAACTATACCCTATAAAATTATACTCTAAATATTCAAATAAAAATGTTTGCAAATAAAGAAGTTGGCTAGTATGATAATCCAAGAATAAGTTTGATAAAATAAAATAAAAAGCTGAAAACAGGAATCTAAAAATTTTATGTGTAAAAGATTTTTATTTCATTTAGTGCGTAAAATCTTTAGGCCTTAATTTAAATAAGGCCAAAAGATTTTACACAATAAATTGTTCCACACATAGTGAAAATACAAATGAGATGATTTAGGCCTAGCTTTTTCCATTCCAAAGTTTTTAAAAAATATTTTTAGAAACTTGCATTAAAGAATTTTAAGATAAAATTGCTTTTCTTAAAAGTATATTTTATATAAAATTTAAAGGGAAAAAAAGAAAAATTCATCAGACAACTCATTGAACATGTTGACAAACACAAACTAAAATATCAGAGATTTCTAAAAACTCTGCTGTGTGTATGTGTTTTTATTAAATTGGGCAAATATCTCAAAAGAATTCCTATGAAATACTTTATATTTTTACAACTTTCTTGGTTAAAAGATAACACTAATTAAGGCTTGTGTCACATTTTCAGGTAAAGATCAGTGAATCTTGCCTATACAGAACTAAGATGGAAAAAAATAATAATAAATAAATTGTAAACCATTATTGTAAACCATTATTGTAATTCTACTATTAAAAACTTATTTTATAACCTGGGTTGTTATTTAAATCCAATGATTTCTTTTTCTTAATGATTTGATTTAAATCAATTTACAAATAATTGTCTGCATTTCTCTTTTAGTTGCGTAAATATATTTAGATTGAAAATATGATTTAAAATTAGGTTGAAAATATGATTAGGCAAATTTTTAAAACAGATAAAAAGTACATACATATTTATTCAAATCAATTTAAATTACTAACTAGTATCTATACAATATAAAATGTATTACTAATAGGGAAATTCCCACATCTTCTACATGAAAAAAAAATAGTAACGTACATAAAGGAAATATTTGAAAAATATGAGTTTTATTTTTAATAGCATCAATATTTAAAGAATGGAAGATATATATTTTACAGATCACTGCACCATATTAAGGTAAATTTATTTGTTTATATTTCATCACAAAAAGTAAAACCACTCTTACTATTTTGAAAAAATGTAATTTATTTTAGAAATGTAAATATTAACTTCATTCCAAAATAATAATTGCAAAACTGTTTTAAGAGAGTAATTTTTAAAGCTAAAATTATTTTGATAAAGAAAAAATTATCTGAATTAACAATTTAATTTTTCTTTCCTTCCAATAACAAAATTTCTGATATGATTAGCAGGTACATACTTATAAGATTTTTTAAACTTTAGTTAGTAAATATTATTTAACAGTTGCTAATAGTGTTTATTAAATTTACTTTATTTGTATATTTCTTTAAGAATAAAAAATTAAATATTTATTATTAAGTTTACATAAAAATAAATTTAAAATATTAAAAAAAAATTGACAATCGTATAAATCAGTGTCTCCCAAATTTATGACTTGTGTGTACCCTTTCTAAATGTTTCGTAACGTTGTGTACCCTAATTAAAAAATGAATGGATTTTTTACTATTAAAAAATTGCATAAAAGTTAAAAATCACAACTGGCTGTTGACACCACTAATTATTAACTGTTAACTGTGCAAAAAATAGCCAATAGAAAAATAGGTAATCGTAAATTTTCATGGCTAGCTTTGTTTTTAAATAAATTTTTTGACATTTTCGCTTGTTGTAAGATATTTCGCATGGGAGCACGGACCCCCGCTTAACTGTTCCCGTACCCCTGGGGGTACGCGTACCACACTTTGGGAAACACTGGTATAAATCAACAACCGAGATGATCTGTATATGAGAAACATTTTTTCACAAACAAGAGTTAATTTTTCTGTAGCATTTCCCCCAAACACTTCATTAATTGTCAAAGTTTTTGTCTTTTCTCTGTGAAACCCTGACTCTTCATTCCAATTAGGGATTTTAGTTTGTGACAGAGATTTATACAATCTTTGAGGAATAATAAAAATTAAAATAAAAAAAATATCAGAAAAATGATAAAAACTTTAAAAATTGATAATTCTTAATTATTTGTGTGAACATTATACATAAATGAATGAACTGATCATTGAATTAAAAGTATTGTAGATGGAAAACTTATTTATCTCATGAATCTGAATAGTAATGAATACAAATCACAATGTGTAACTTTCAAATTACGTTAGTATGAACGTTGGGTTTTGAAATGGAGTAAATACAAATCAAGATTTCATATTTTGAAATCACGTAAATATGAATCGATGTGTGACTTTTAAATTATGATAATGTGACTGACAGTTTTATTTTTAAAACTTGTAAATATAGATCATTTGAATAAAAATCATAATTGTGTGATTCTTAAGTCACTTGAATATGAATCACTTGATCATGATGAGTTTTTTTTTTTTTTTTTGTATGAAATAAGGTTGATGAGAGGACATGGAAAACGCATGTGACAATTAAATGAGATCAACAAAAAAGCACCAGAATCTTCACACAATGAGCAGCATTGTGTATAAACATTAGAGTTTAGCTAGTAGAAAGTGAAATTAAAATTACGTATAACCAGGGTTTGAAAAAACCCGGGGATTTTTGAAAAAACCCAACCCGCCCGGGTTTTATTGAAAAAAACCGGGGGAAATTGGGTTTTATTTGAAAAAACCCGGGGGAAATTGGGTTTTTTCATTTAGTGCTCATAAACTTTAAAATTTTACTTTGAAAATATTTTTATTTATTAAATAGTGTCGTATAAGCTTAAAAATAGAAATAAATCCAAATGGTTAATACAAAATATATATAAAAAATTTTAAATAAGTTTAAATAATGCACTATCACTAATACATGATTGAATCTTTATTGTTAAATACACAACATTTCACAAAATTTAAAATCAATAAATATTTATAATCAATAAAATTTCATCTGACTTTTACCTTTAATAAAATTAAACTGGAATAAATATTTAATGGTCCTCCATGTTTTTATAATACGATTAATAGAAAGTGAAATTAAAATTACGTATAATTACGAGGGTTGCTATTTATATTTCTGGTCTAATAATGAAAAAACAAATATGTAGGATCGAAATTGGTTTTATTGTTTTTCAAAATATTCTCCATGATGATCAATACACTTTTGCATGCGTTTGAACCAATTTTCAAAGCACTTTTTCCAGTCCAATTGAGGTAACTCCAAAACATGCGTTTTGAATGCATCAACCACTTCTTCGGGGGGCGAAAATCGTTGTCAACGTAATTTATTTTTGATGTGTGGGAATAAGAAGAAGTCATTGGGTGCCAAATCAGGGCTGTACGGCGGATGACCCATCATTTCGATCTTTCGCTCCGTCAGAAATGCCTTTGTTTGAGTCGATGTGTGAGAGCTCGCATTGTCACGATGAAGAATGATTCGCCTGTTCTTCTGCTTTTTTCGAATTTCTCCGATGACTTCTGGCAAACAAATGGTCGTGTACCATTCAGAATTTACCGCCCTGCGTTGCTCTAACGCCACTGTTGCCACATGACCGTTAATGCCGAAGAAACAGGCAATCATTTGTTTCGATGTGCTTCTTCCTCGAACAACTTTTGTTGGTTTTGCCTCGTCTTGGAAGACCCATACAGTTGATTGCTGTTTTGTTTCCGGCTCATATGCATAGATCCATGATTCGTCACCTGTGTAGATGTTATACACAGCCTTTGATGTACCTTGAACGTATTTTTCCAACATTTTCTTGCACGAATCGACATAAGCCTTTTTTTGAGCGTTTGTCAGATTATGCAAAAAAAATTTTACGCTCAAATGTTCATACAATATTTTATTGATGCTAGTCATACTAATGTCCAAAGACGCCTCTATCTCACGGTATGTCACATGACGATCTTGCTTTATCAGTTCACGCACAGCATCGATCTTTTCTGGCACAACAACGGATTTTGGACAACCAGCACGGGATTCGTCCTGGATCGAACATCGACCACGATTAAATTCGTTATACCAATTTTTTACAGTGCTGTAGGATGGCGCTTTATTGCTAAATAAAGAATTAAGTTCATCGAAGCACTCTTGTCTTGACAATCCACGTCAAAAGTTATGAAAAATAATGGCACGAAAATGTTCACGATTCAATTCCATTTTTTGAAAGAGAAGAACTTTTCAATTTACTGTCAATAACACAAATGAAGCTATAATGGTAAAACGTCTGCTGAATTTATGTTTAAAAATATCAAACTTTCGATTAAAATCGTCTGCGGTCGCCTAGCAACTCTTACTGTTACCAAGGCCAGAAATATAAATAGCAACCCTCGTATAAGGAGTATCAGTTACTTGTCCCATTTTTCAAATATTTAACCTTAGAAAAAAGACGGCATTCTTAGATAAATTTTACCTTTATTATTTCTAAAACAAATTAATCTTAAAATTATAAAAAAGCATGTATAAAAAGTTTTAGATTATTTTTTTAAAACCAGAGTATAAAACTTTTATTTTGTAATTGTTGTTTAATGTATTACTTAATAGAAATTTTTTTTTCGTTTGTTTTCAATTTTTTTAAAAATGATTAAAAGAAACAAAATAAAATCTTAAAAATATTATTTAAAAAATCTTAAAAGTAATATTTTAATTTTTAACTGTTTTTAATGGTGATAATTCTTTAAATAGTTATAAATTGTCAGCAGATGTTAAGAGTTAACTTTAAAAAAAAGTCCTTTTTTTATTTATTATTATTATCATACAGCAGAGTCTCTACATTTCTCTCTTAGATGGTGATACACTTTTACAAGTTTTGTAGCTTTATCTATTCCTAATCTATTTCGTAGTTTACTCCACACCAAACCGAAAGTTTAAAAGTGTCCTTCGATAGACAGAGGATGCTGGTGTTGAGTGTAAAGAAAAAAGAATTGGCAGAAATTTTGAGGAAGCTTTGAATTTTTTTTTTTGCCATAATTTTCCACTATTTTCTGATGAAAACTGTTGAACAACAGTGTCAAGCACTATTAATTTTGGAGAGTATTCAGGATTGGAAATTTTGAATGCCATAACACCTGGCAGAAATTCTGGATGATGCTTAGAAAGACAGTTTTTTGCTGATTGCTCTTGTTCATCATTTAAAAATTGTCCCCTTGTTTTGGGATCCACGATGCATATGCTAATAAAAGAGGTGGCTGAACAGCCAGATGGAATCTTTTTACAAAATGTTTATGGGGTTCTAATTCATCCCACGATAGTAAATTAATTCATATTTCAACAGCTTCTGAAATTGAAATGTTTTCTGATTGAAGCTTTTTTAAAGCTTCAGAAGCAATTGATATCTGTTTTTCCAAATTGATAGTTTATTGGTAAATCCCAACATTATTTAATATTTTTGACATATTATTATATTCTTCATTTTGATGTTTAAGAGCACTCTCTTGATATTTATGGTAATTATTGGCATAAGTTTTTACACGGTCACAATATGAACTTTTGGTAATTGGGGCATCAAGCAGTTTATTTCATTTGCCCACCCATGTGCTTGATGCACATTTCTAAAATATTTGTAACTTCCATGATGTGTCTAGTGATAGTATTAGGAGATACTTCTTTTTCAACCAAATTTTAAAAAACCAATTTGTGAAAAAACCCACCAAGTGGGTTTTTGATGGGTTTTTTCAAAGTGGGCCCACTTGGCGAACTCTGAATACAACGGTGTGAATTTTCTGTATATCACTGAAAATCTAAATAAATATGATTATTTTATTTTTAAAAGTTAAATTTCAAAAAAATGAAATATTTTGTTTTAAAAATCTTATACATCATAGTGTGATGAATTTATTAAATTTTTTTATTCTTATCTTGTTTCATTTTTATGGAATTCTAAGAAATTTAAAATGCTTTATTTTTCTCAAAGAGTTTCCTATTGAAATGTAAATCATAAGCTATCATACCATAAATCAATCATAATTTTCTAAACAGTACATATTCTACATAACCGATGCATCAACTTTTCTACCCTACCCTCCATGTAATAACACGGGGAGAAACTTATCGTATGCAAAGCAGGAAAACCACAGAAATAAGAAAATAACTGAGTCAAAAAAGTTAAAAACCTAACATAAAAAGTAAAAAATTTACCTTTTATGTGCTTTGTCATCAACATTATCCGCTATAAATACTTTCAACTCGTAATCAACACCACAAGGTTTGCCAGTGTCTCCAGGACTAGGCTGTAATGTTACAGATGCAGGGCAATGTGGTGGCAACTAAAAAGTCATTAACAAATGTTTAAAAGCTAATTCATTAATAGCTTTACAATTCGGCAAGTGCAATTTTTTAAAATTCTACAAAAAAAAATTGGCATAATATGAATATATAACCAAATTTAAAAAATTCATTAAAACAAATAGTAATGTCAATTAAATTTAATATTTTTTTTAAAAAAAATATGTATTCCTATTAAAGATGAAATGTCCCTCAAGGATAATCAGGGTTCCAACTCAATTTTTTAAAAAACAATTCAAGACCTTTTCAATGACTTTCAAGGACCAAAAATCAAAATTTTCAAGGATCTATTACGTATTACAACTATATGCTAAATTACATGTCAACTAGATATTACAATTACGTAGAAGCAGAAATTGTATACTTTTAAAGCACAATGCTTAATGGACAAAATATATATATATATATATATATTTTAAATTATTTAATAAATTTATCAAATGGTTGATAGTTACATTGCTGTATTCAAATCACTTTATAAAAAATTCCAATTTAAAAAAAAAAATCTCCAATTGACATAGGATACTAGCCAACATTTAAAAACTAGCATCAGTGAAATTTTTTTTGAAAAATCTAAGGAAGTGAATTAGAATTAATGAAATGGAGTGAATGAATAATACATATTGCATTAAACAAGCATAGTAAATAATTGATAAAGTTTGTGAAATCACACGGTCATTAAAATATAAATACTTTTTTTTTTAATATTTTAGATCAAATTTTAGGTTACAGGAAACGTTTATAATTAGTAAAATATCTAAATATATCCATTTAACATATCTGTTTCAATTTTAGTAACAAATTATTGATTTTGTTACTTTAGAAAATTAGTAACGTATTTTGAACATAATAAAATCTATTGTAAAACAATATTTTACAGAAAACTAACTAAGATTTACCAAGCTTTATTTTCTATAAAATATATCTATAAAATGCGGAGCGTGATTTTTAAAATTTTGTGAATATGCCTAAGTTTTACCAAGCGTAATTTTTAAATCGTATTTATATGAATCTAGAAATACTACAGTGCAACCTCGAAAATCCGGACTGCTGGGGGGGGGGGGGGGTTGAAAGGTCCGGATTTTAGATACCTTACTCAAATTGATAGAATTATCGAAGTTTCGAATTCGCCAGGCCGATTTCGCGATTAAACGAGCGTGTGTAAACTTCCGACGTCAATTTTAATATAAATATACTCTTTCAATAATAAATAAGAGACATTAAAAATCGAACTTTCGCCATTTATCCCTGTAATCGATCATTTTGATAACATAATATTAGCAATGAAAACTAAAAATATAGGCTTAAAACACAAGCTGAATTTCAACTTATAACTGAAATAGATGCTTCTAAACTAGACTGTACCAGCTTATACTAATCCTTTTTTTGTTGGGGGATGAAAGAGACCGTTCCTGCCTCCTAAGCTTCAAGGTTAAGAAAGAACTAGTTTCCTTTCTTCACAAGGGGGAAAAACAAGGTGGTAGAAGAATTCCTCTTCCTGAGGGGATTCCCCTTTATGTTCTTTGTTATCTATACAGAGCTGATAAGAATGACTGGAATTTCCTTATCAGCTATGAGCTTTCATTCACTCCCCAACCTTACCTCTTCATCTACTGCTTCATTGTTGGAGAAGTTAAGTGATATATATATATATATATTTTTTTTTTTTGTGAAAATTTTTTCTGAGGAACTGGACGTAAGAGTCCGGATTTTAGAGATTTCCAGATTTTCGAGGTCGTACTGTGTATGTAAATCAAAATTATAAGAAAGGTGAAGTAAGTCTCCAAGATTACGTAAATCACATATCACAATGTGTGATTTGTAAATTAAAATTGAATTGCGGTTTATGTTTCTTAAATCGGTACAATATGAATAGGAAATGATACAAAACACCTGAACTAACAATACGTATATCAGAATATGTGATACATTAATCACTTCAATACGAATTCCGTTGCGTGATTAGCTAATAGTTTTCATGTGAATTGTGATCATTATGATGCAAACTGCAATTTGTGAATTGAAAGGTGCTTAATATGGAACAGCTATGTGTGATTCTTAAATCATTTTGATGAGAATTGCAAGTGATAATTCTTAAATCTCTCTTTTATGAATGACAATGCATGATTTGGAAACTACTAGAATAAAAATTGTTATTCATGATTCTGAAATTACTTAAATATGTATCACGTTATATGATTCAGAAATAACTTTAATAGAAATCATGATGTGTGAATCCTGATGAGTAATTTGCAAATCACTTTAAAGTAATATTCAATATGTGATTCATTAATCACTTTCATTTAAATTGCAATTCGTGGAACATTTTATATGAATTCTGATCCGTAAATCACTAATCAGTTTAATGTGAATCATAATGTTTATTCATAATCAATAAAACCTGTAGAACTAAATTTTATTTATTAGCAGTAAAAACTAAATGTAAAACTTTTGTTATAAATGATAAAAAAATAATTATCCTTCGTACGTAAATTAAAAGAAAAAATAGGATAACAATATTAACCAGTCGTAATAACCAAGTTAACACATTGAACATATTTCTAAATCAATTAAACACTATATATATTATTCGAAAACTATGACTACAAAACCGAAAATTTGCTAGAAATTTCAGCTTTCTAAACATCAGAGAGATGAACAATATTCGGGTGTGAAAAATCTAAGAGAGAAAAGTTTTGCATCTTCTTTAACCCCTTTTCACTTCAAGCATTAAAAATTGCATCTATCAGAATTTCTATAATTTTCCTTTGAATTTATTTATTACTTTTTCACTGATTTTTTGTAACAAAGATTATTTTAATTCCTAAAAAATCAAGTACTTTTCCAGTACCCTATGGCAGAATTCAAGGACTTTTCAGGGCCCTGATTTTTTTCAACAAAATTTAAGGTTTTTCAAGTACTGTGGGAACCCTGATAATAGTCAAGCAGGGCATTTTTGAGAATTTATACATACACTTACATGTAAAATGCATCTAAAACTTTAAAGAAGATCTAAAAGCAAGATTGTATTTAATTTTTCCGCTCCTCCCCTAGAAATGGAGTCACGAAAATTCAGAAACTATATTCTCTCATAGGAAAAGGTGCATTACTCTTTAACAGCAGTTTATTTTTTCATTAGATTTTGTTTTTTTTTTAAAATGAGAATTAAAAATAATTCTCATTCTCTACTTGGTTTTTTAATGAAAATAAATGCAATAAAATTACATTTTTATATCCTATATTTAACATCCTGCAGCAAGACAACAAAAAAAGTGACAAATAATTGCAGAATTTTATTTTTAACCACACACATTTAAACAAATGTTCTAGATATTCCACATTTAAAAATATTTTATAGCGTTTCTCACAATTTAAACATATTAGTACTTTTTTTGCAACATTTTTTTAGCAAAACTTAATAATAATAACACTTTTTAGCAATAAAATTTTTAACAAACATTTTGTAACATGGACTGAAATAGTTTTTTACCCCTTATATAATTATTTTTAAATACAGAAAGGTAAAAAAAAAATCCACCAAATAGAGAATTATGATCTTATGTGGAAGCTGGGCGGCCAGAAGATTCAGATCAGTATTAAGGGAACGTCTAGTGGTACATGAAAAGCTCAAACATTCAGAAAAGCAAATATTTTAAAAAAATGATTTAGTAGAGAACTTTTCTTTGTAAACCTTAACTAAAACTGTTTTAATAATTAACATGAAAAAAAAGGCAAAGTTTTAACTAGCTATTACTTAAACAAAGTGGTTAAAAAAGGCTAGAAACATGGATTGGACAAAAATTTTATTGTGAGTAAACTAAGTTTACAACTTGATTGTTGAAAATATTTGGAGCATTTTCCACTATTTCCTGGTTACATGCCTCACCAAATCATATCAGCTGTTGTTAATTTCTCTACCCAAAACAAACATCAAATAAGAATGACAAGATAAAGTATTACTCACTTCAAAGAAAAAAGGATATGCTTCAGGCCCCAGCTTTTTAATCAGACGCTCTTGTAACCTCGTTAATGGATGTTTTGGTGGTGGGGGTGTTACTACTACTACTTCTTCTTCTTCTTCTTCTCCTCCTCCTGTTTGCTCTTGAGGAACAGGATATATTTGTTCATTAGCTAAATATAAGTCTTTACGAAATGTTAAGCCCAGAACATCAAGATCATCTCGACCATATCTAAATGCCGCTAAGACTTGGCCATAAACTTTGTGCTCTTTCACAAATTCTGTATCAATTAAGACTACTCCATCTGAAAATTTAAATACATCAGTTAAAACAGAAAATAAAAATATGCATATGTAATCACAAAAATTTTATTTTGATTAATAATACTTCATCTAAAAATCTTACTGATTATGACATTGAAACATGTACATCCATAAATTATTGTTCAAAAATATACTTTTTAACTTAATTTATAGGTTCTTTTAAAATTTTAATAAGGCAACAATTTATGTTTATACTTTTTAAATATCAAAAATTACAAAAACAATTTTCAAAACAATATCAGCGTGAAATAAATACATAGTAACTTTTGTAAGAATTATGCAAAAAATAATATTAAATAATAATAAAAGAAAATAGCAATTTCTTTCTTTAATTGAACAATAAAGAAGAAAACTTTTTAAAAGTGGTATTAGATGCCTATAGAGAAGGAGAGTGCCATGAGGTGCCTATGATCTCTACTTTCAGTAAAGTTTTCAATATTTTAGAAAAATGAATATCCCAGGTGTTATAAAGAACAAATATATTCTAAAAAGTTGTAAAAAAAAAAAAAAGAAGGATGTAATTTAGTTGATTTTAGTGATTAAACTAGTCTTATTTCATTTTTGTATATCCACAGTCGAACCTTGATATCGCAAAATTTAATAACAGAAATTTTTAAACGAGGAAATAATCTGCATTCCCTACACATTCGCTGTGTTGCTAATTTTGCTAGGGAGAGAAAATTTTTTTAGTAAATATAATTTAAGTGCCTCTTGATTTCATATATTTTTCACCAAATATTTTTCCACCCTATTTTCTGAAAAATTTTATGAATCATGGCTAAGCTTTAGCTACCGCTTTAACTTAAAAATTCTAACATGTTAGTATTGAAATCTGTAACATGCAATTTATAAAAAAGAAAATTATACGTTTAAGCATAGATTGAAATCTATATATGTTGACTAGTAGTATGGGAACAATTTTATATGGAGGTCAACTTTCAAAGGGGCAACTTGTTTTAGCCACTTTAGTGTTTTATAAAGGTGAAATCAGGCGATCACCTAAACAAGTTTCATTGTAAAGGAAAATCTGCATCAAAAATTTTTTCATTTAACATCCATTTTCTTCACAAACTATCCATTAGTTTCTAATATTTTTAAATTATTACAAAGTATTCTCATTTTATGAAATCTTTCCCATATATATTTTAAATAAAACAATGTATGATAGTAATAATCAATTTAAAATTTGAACAGGTATAATAAAATATTTAAGTTCTGTTACTATTAAAAAGAGTAAAAGTATTAGTATATTAAAAGTCTTAGTATAGTTTGATTAAAACAATTTTTTATAAAGTTATAAAATTACAATGTGAAACAAATATGGAACCGTTCATTTATATATGTGCAAACATCCAATACGAAAAATAATTTGTTCCTATCGATAATACTATTGGGAAATAAAAATAATTTCAATACAAACCAATCGGATCAACATGACTGATGTGGTCTACAAAATCCCTTTTTCCAAGATACACTGTAAGCTAAATAAAAACAGTATTGATATTAGTTCATTCTATTTATTCTTAGTTTAACAATGCTCAAAACATTTTAAAAATTTCTATATATATATATATATATATATATATATATATATATATATATATATATATAAGATATTAATTAAATTTCAATTATTCATTGAACACGAAAAATACAAACAATTTACATGCATTGTAAAATATTGTTAAGTTATATCTAAAGTAAGGTACAGCAAAATGTATTATATATTATTTCAAATGTAATTTAAAACACAGATTAAAATTGAAATTCAGAAAACGGATTAAAATTGATAACATACTTTTCCATTCGGAGAGCTTTTCTTAAATACCCTGTAATATTAAAAACAAATACCTTTAATAAATTAATAACAAATATTGATTAACTATCTTATATGAAAAGTTTGATATATTTATATACAATAGAACCATGATTATTCAAACCTACTTAAGTTGTTTATTTTTGTTAATGTATTTTATACATACATTTTCAGTGCCTTTTTTCTCAATTTCAATATGATGTCATAATTCAGCTATATATGAAGCATTTAAAATTTTAAAAAATATTTGTACTGCCTGACTACAAAGAACTTATCATTTAATGGGAGTAATAAGTAACAATTTTAAAAAAAATAAGTCAGTCATAAAAATTTTACAAACTGGTTTTGACCTGAAAAATTAGGGTAAAACTTTCAAATTACTTGGTGTTTAACTGGACATAAAACAGTTTTTATTAATTAAAAGCCAGATATCAAAAAGTTACTGACTGTTTTAAGTCTTTTCAATTGCATCTCTACCAATTGCTAAAGAAACTGTTTATTCCAAAACCCAATGCCTTACTAGAGGGCCAGAAATAAGTGAAATGGTAAAATTCTCATATTGCAATGCTTTAGGTTGCTTATTCTTCCTTTGCAGACATTGAAGGCCTGATATTACTTATGTGGTGCATATATTCAGCCAATTTCAAACAAATTCAAGTTTTGTATACTGGCATTTGCTACTTTATTGCCGATCTTGTTTACCCTGACTTTTACCGATATTCCAGCTGCGTACGACTATGAAGTGTAAAGACTATTTTCTGAATTTATCAAAGAAAATAGATTAAAAAAAAAGATATTACATCTATAATCTAAATCAATTATACAAAGTTGGTTCAGCCCCAATTTCTTCAGATAATCGAGGTCCTACTGTGTATAGATATATTTCTTTGTAATGTTAAATGACAGCAAATAAAAGAATACTTTACCGAGTCCCTGGTCTTTTACTGGAGTCTTCTGCTTCCATGGGCTCCATTATGAGCTCTCTAAGTTTTCCAAGTGTGTTAAATACTTCTGAACTACTTAACTAACCAACTTCTTGAATAACAGCTTTATTCGAGTGAAAAGTTCATTCCTATAAATAAAAAAATACCTATCTAGACGTTTTGTAAAAGGTCCCGTTTTTCTGAGATCATAAAAAATATACTCCTACATTCGTAAATCTAAAATTAATGTGTAATCAGGTAGGTGTGTAATCAACCAAGGCCCTTTTTCTGAAACTATATATGGTTTTTTAAACTAATAATGAAAATTATAATAAGTTGAAAAATAATGAATATTATAATAATTTTCAAATGTTTACGGTGCATGAAGAAACAATTTACTATCGCGACATCATACTATAGTAAGAACTACGTTACATACATCAATTTACAAACGTGTCAATCGGGATAATACATTAAGGTTTAAAATGAGAATAAATAAATGGAAGAGGCTTCTTTCATTTAAATAAATTAGAAATTTATTTCACCACTAGTTAGAAAACATTTTTACCTAATGCAAGCAGAGCCCCATCAAGAGTATATTTATATTTAGAGTATCAAAATATATTTAGAGAGAATATCAGGGCTCCTATGAAGAAACTGATGTAAAAATAGAGGAAATAGTAATTTTTCATTTAAAAAAAAGTGACCAAAATCATCTCATTTTTAAAAAAGTGACAAAAATGAAGTTTACATTTTCACAAAAATTACATCACAAAAGAATTTGCTACCCATGAATTCGTATCCTGTAAAATTTTCAGAAACTTTAAGATCACACTTGTTTTCTTTCTTTTTTCTTACCCGAATTTAATATTTAAAAAAAAAGCACATACCATCTAAATAACAAAGTTGAAACATTACCAGAAAACCTGTCCAGTATTGTAATAATTACTATTATACTTAACAGACAGGTATAATGAACTATTATTGCACTATATATTATATAAAACACACAAAAGAAAAAATAAATCCTTGATTTTGGGAGGAAACCTTTTATATTGGGAGTAAACATCCAGAAAGATAAGATTTAAATATAACAAATGCAAAATCTGATAAAATGATCGTTAATATCGTCAATAATGAAAATAAATCTGGCGAAAATGATGAAGACAGTGGGGATGATAATCAACAAATAAAAATCTACCCTACAGATGGATTAAAGGCTATCGAAAAAATGGCGAAACATTGCTGCAGAAAAGCGCCAAAGTAATGTAAAACAAAAAACAATTAAGGACTTTAAGTAAAAACTCATTAAATATTGTAAAGTATGTTCTTTAAGTGTTTTTAAAGAAGCTTTTTAATTATAATATGAATTGTATGTGGTGTACTCGTAAAAATTTCGTATTGGCTAAATATATTACTTTTATACCTACTGTTTTTCGTTTATTTTTATACTCTTCGCTTTGACCGAGTTTTTCAGTTACTCGAGTTAGTCGTGGTTCACATTAACTCGAATAATCGGGACTCTACTGTATTTTTGCTTTTAATATTTTTGTAATCATTTACAGATTAAACTATGTTTCATTTACTTTTTGTTTCTTATTTTAAACTTTTTAAGAGTACAAATTTTTCAGCACTTTGTTATATACTAAGTAATATTTTATGCATATAAATTGCTTGGTTTGATTTAGCACTTTCTATTTCTCACAAAGTTTGCTAAAGCTTTCCTATAAAAATATGCTACATTAGATCCTGATGGTGGTAGGAAACTAAAAATTAAAAGAATAAAGTACATAAACAAATAAACGCTGAAAAACAAATTATGTACAAAATATTTAAATTAATTGATTTTTTTTTTAAAATCACATATCATTTACTTTTCTTTAAATATCACAAAATCAGTTTAAAATTCATTTTCATAAAAAGATAAATTTATTTAAAACTTATAAAATGTAGTGATTTTCAAAACAAAACTTTATGATCTATATTATAAAAATATTATTCACAAAGTGAAACCTCCAGAAAAGACCACCTTTGTGAAACAACCTCCTCTATTTGCTACTACTTTTGGGAGGCACGGATTTTTTTCCATTGACTTTGAGTTGAAGAAATCCTTTAGGAGAGACCATCAAAACCTCCCGCCCGGGCAAATCTCTGCACCAAATGCGGATAAGGTCAAATAAGGAAACACGAAAAAATATTAACAAAACAAATAAATTCAAATATGTTAAAAATATTTATGAGTGGCTCTTACTTAGAGAGCTTGTTTTGACCATCCTTGAAAGATATCGCTAACCTCATGCTACAATCAAACTGCACTAAAGACAATGCTATCAATGATTTATTTTGAGAGTTGGAAGTTAAGTTAGAAAAAAAAGTTATTTTAGAAAAACTAAGCATCTTAAACAAACAAAACCTTTTTCTCATTTTTTAAAGCTAACTAATTTTCATGATATAAAATTAAATGCAAACTTAAACGAAAAAACATAATTGCTTATTTATTTAAAATAGTTCTATCATTCACAATTGGTAAAATTTGTTTTTACACATAATTATACACATTTTTACACTTAATTTGTAAAGGTCATTTCCATAGACATTAAATTTTATTCACCGATCCGGTTTTCATGACGCCAACACAAGTAGCATTTCCTAACCAGAAAATGATAATGACTGAAATTAAAATTGCTGGCGAAAAAACAAGTTCATTCGACAACATTTTGAAGTCAATAAAGGCAAACTCTATGAACAACCAACCTCCATCAACGACCATTTTCCAGAGGTTTCCCTGTCATAACTTATATTAAAATTACGTTTAAATCGTGACATATATCCATACTTGTATAGTAAAGAAAACTGAGATAATTATTATTATACTATGTACAACTTAATTAAAAAATGAAATAGAAAACAAAATAAATTTTTTTAAACTCTTTTGAATAATTCGCTTCTCTTCAGAGATTATGATCAGTGTATTGATTTAAATTAAGTTTAATTTGCAATATAGTAAGGTTGTCAACATTCGAACAACAATAAGAGGAGCATTTACAAAAATTGAGAGGAGCATTTTTTCCAATTTGTGATTTTAAAATTAAGCAAAATAAAACTGAATTTAATAATACATTTATATTTAATAAAAGAATTTAATCATAATGAAAATTTAAAATTGTCAAGTTTATAAATGCATTAATATGAATTACAATGAGTAATTTTTAAATCGCCTGATTTAATTTTCTTTGTTATTTTTGTTATTTCCAGAGGTTTCCCTGTCATAACTTATATTAAAATTACGTTTAAATCGTGACATATATCCATACTTGTATAGTAAAGAAAACTGAGATAATTATTATTATACTATGTACAACTTAATTAAAAAATGAAATAGAAAACAAAATAAATTTTTTTAAACTCTTTTGAATAATTCGCTTCTCTTCAGAGATTATGATCAGTGTATTGATTTAAATTAAGTTTAATTTGCAATATAGTAAGGTTGTCAACATTCGAACAACAATAAGAGGAGCATTTACAAAAATTGAGAGGAGCATTTTTTCCAATTTGTGATTTTAAAATTAAGCAAAATAAAACTGAATTTAATAATACATTTATATTTAATAAAAGAATTTAATCATAATGAAAATTTAAAATTGTCAAGTTTATAAATGCATTAATATGAATTACAATGAGTAATTTTTAAATCGCCTGATTTAATTTTCTTTGTTATTTTCTTATATCAAAAATATTATTTTCAAAATCTGCGGAGCAAGTATAGTTCGTTCACCAGGAGTTGGTACTCGGCTCCGCCTTCACAATGTCATATGCGACGATACTATTTCGATATTTTTGGGAGAAGAATGTGAACAATCCTAAACAAGGTTGCTATTTGATGATCATATGACAAAAATAATTCTTTTGTAATCTTTTGGTGCATTTTTTTAACATTAAATATTTCATAAATTTGATATTTCCTTTTTATTCTTTTCTACTGGCATTTTTAACCATTATTAAAAGTTTGGAGCTTATTGTTATTAGTTTGCTTCGTTCATAAAGATATAATACATCTAAAACACAATTTTGCATTTAGTTTTCTTAGACACAGACACACTTGCTTTTTCATCACTTATAATTCTGTCTGAAAGGAATAAACTTGTTTCAATGTCTGTACTACTGTGGGAAGCAGACCAAGACATTTTGACCACCTTCTATACAATTAAATATTTTGTCTTGTAAAATTAAAATACATCTTTAATTTTATAAGCAATGATTATTTCTCATATAGTGATTTAAATTTAGTTTTTCAATTGGAATACATGCCATTGCTTTTATAAGCATAGATTTATTGTCTTGATAACATCTTAGCCATTTTAACAATCTTTCCACAACTTTCTTCATCAAAAATTTTTTACATTTCAAAAAATTATAATATTTTAAATTGTTTCCACAACTTCCCAATGAAATATTATCCCATGATTAAAAAAAATTACTTTATTGCACTAAGTAAAAAAAATCTTTTAGATGGTTTTTGATTAATTTCCTTCATACAGCAATAACTGTAGTTCCACATATTATATCTTTTGAAAATAAAATGCCTTTTCTTCAAAAGCATTTCTAAAATCTTCCTTTTCAGTAGCTGAATCTACCATTTCTTTTTTACAAAACCTGTTCATAAGGGTTATTAATAAGTTTTCCAATTCAATTTATAATGTAGAAAAAAATTCCTCTCATGGGAAAAAAGAATTGAATTTTAAATGCATTCCATCTACACTACTTGCAATGAAAAACAATTGTACTTTCATAGTTTTTATATGTCATAAACTGACAATTCCTTTACATGAACTTGTTAATAACTGTTTAAACTTGTATACTATTGACCTTTCTTGAATGGAATATATTCCAAGAAAAGATAACAAATTGCACAAGTATATGCACAAGGCACTCCTTGATGTCAAAAACCATATTAATGAATACTTTATGAGCTTATGGAGAGAATTTTCTTTTCTCTTGCGCTAGTTCACTCTCTTCATTTGTCACAGACCATTCATGAAAAATAATAAGCTACTATAATGAAATCAGTAACTCCTTGACTATTTGTGTCTAATGCTCCTGAAAAGGTGTTACTGATGATGTGCCAGTTGCATGTTTCTACTTGGAGGTCCCTTCTCAAATTTAATGTTAAAAATATTCCATTTTACAAAAAAAAAAAATAATAATGTTTTATAAAACGGAATATTTTTTAAAAAGCGACCAATTATTTACTTTTATACCCTTTTAACCAAAATTAGTGATTTATCTCAGTCAAACATGAATTTAAGTGACTTGTTGGGAACCCAAAAATATTAAAGGATTAATGTTTTCCAATACAGTAAAGACTTTTTTTAAGCATTTAAAAGTAGAATTGCATTTTTAAAGATTAATAAAAGAAGTCCCAATTCTCATAAATAAAATAAAGCCTTTCTTACAGCACAAAATTAATTATTCACTGAATTTTACTAAAACAAATTTTTAACACTAAGTGATTTTAAATAATAAAACATGACATAATAGTTTAACATAATTTATAGCAAGTTAATTTTAATCACACAACAGTATTGCAATGAAAAGCCTCTAAACCTAAAATTTCCTTAACGAGGTTAAAAAATAATATTTTTATGTATTTTATTTATTTGTTGGACATAACAAATATTTTTATCCCCATTGGCATTGCATAATACAAATTTAATTCATTATAAGACATTAAAAACACTGATGTAAAAACTTTAAGCATTTAAAAATTTTGATCTTAATCATTACTCCTTAAGAAGTAGATAATTAATATATAATAAAATTTAAGAGTTTTTTTTTTAATGAAATGAACAGCAAATGTTATTTTTTGTGTAAATTTTAGGAGTGTAGAAACAAGATATCTGCTTTAAACGTCTCTTTTTTTTTTTTGCCTAGATATTTTTAGTATTATATTCTTAATTTTGTTCAGTTAAAAGGTGAAAAGCAATATTTCTGATAAATTTTATAACTTAGGGTGAATAAAACTAATTTAATGTAACTTTTATAAATAAATAATCTTTGTAAAATATTAATATAACTCATTTGCAGAAAAGAGGAATTTAATTTTTTTTAAGTACTGTCAGTAAATATTTCTCAACTACTTCTGATATTCCAACTACAAATATTTCTCCGCTTTTGATTCTTGAAATTTTGCTACTACTCTTGATTTCAAAGCTACATAAATCTAATTTTCAAAAAGGAATATTAAGAAGACTCTTCTACTTCCAAACAAAAAATATAAATAAATTTAAATTATCATTTGTAATAGTATAATATAGCATAACTCTATAAAATAACAAAAAGTATGCTTAGAATAAACATTCTCAAAATTATTTCAATGATCTAACCCCCCGTGGCAGAATTTTTTCTGGCTTTCTGCGACAAACCTAACTAGAACCACTATCTTTCTGCAAGATATTTTTATCGTTATAAATATATGTGTAATGAATTTATAATAATAGATGCACTTCGTGTTTATAAAAAAAGCCTACATGCATAGAATGAAACTGTGTAGATTTTTTTTTCTTAATTTCATTATATAAGTTTAAATTTCTTAATAAGTTTAAATTATTTAAGTTTAAATTTGCATAATCTTCGATAATAAAGAAAAATTATAAATGTATAGATCTGCAGACAAAAATGCTTACTAGAGCATAACTAAAGATTACCCAGAACCTGTAATAAGATGGAACTTATAAAAATAGCTAAGAATGAACAAAAAGATTAAATTTATAAAACAAGATAACTGAATTTGAAGTATCAGTTTAAAACAGTATGATTTAATGTTTCATTATAGTAGTTATATCAGGTACAGAAATAAATCAGGTGAAAAAATCAATATTAAAGTTGAGTAATCAAAATCAAAATAATAAAATAGGATTGACTACATCCGAATTCTAAAAGCAAAAAAATTAACGCAATCATTGTTTTAATTTTTTCTACATGAAAACAATTACAGATTAATTAGATTTAATTAATATTCTACTGACTTATTGAAAGATTTTTTTTTTAAAAAAAAGAAAGTAAATAAAAAAATTTTCTTGATCGGATTAAGTTCAGAGCGAAAAAAATACACAGCGCTTGTGATTTGTACCAGAAGTCGCACTATATTGTGTACATATATAGCATTGATTCCCCACAAAGTACGCAGACGTGGTTTCCGACTCAATACGCTCAAGTCTATTCAACATCTCAAAACGAAATAGTCTTCATCAGTACTAAAACATCGGTATTAGAGCCATACTCATTGGATGCGATTTTTTTCGCATGCGTATGGAAACCTGTTTGAAAGTGTTTCGCCAGTAATTATTTTCCACCAATCTGGTTTTCATTCGCATGCCAAAAAATTGTAGATAGTGAGATATCTTTCAGGCTTTATTTCATTTATCGTTAGACAGCGAGTGTTTTTTTTTTATATCGGCGACTTAATTCAAAGGATATAGGCATTTTATCTTTAAAAAACATGTATATATATAGTTATTTTTTTCCTTTGACTGCTTCTAAAATTCTTTGATTTGTTGGAAATGTTGTTTCATCCTTACTATCGACATCGCTACTAGTAAGAATTTTTGGTTCGAATCTAGAACGTTTTTTTTAAAAATATTAGTAGCGTGGGAAGCTTATTTCCTCTTTTCCGATCGCTTTCCAGAAAAAAAATCTCTGACATCGCTAGATGTTGTCGACTTCCATTTTATTTCTTCTTCGGAATGCAGCCTTGAAAAATGAGTTTTCACATTTTTTTTTTAATTATTGTTGCTTTACAAGAGCAACAAATAACATTTTCGCTAGACATGATTTTTTTTTTAAAAAAGAATATTTTTATGCATGAAATTTTTCACATAAGTGCAAAAAATATAAAACGCTTTGTTCTCATAAGAAAACACAAAGCAAATTACTGTGCCAGCGATAGAGGCCAAAGTTGGCAAATTTCCAAAAATAGCTTAATAAAGGGGAAAAAATTTCTCCCCTTTTTTTATCCAGTAACTGTCTGTGATGGAGATTAACGGAAGATTACGAGCATTTTCCCCTTCCGCGGTACTCTAGAAAAACAATTATTTAAAAACTATTCTGTAAGAAAAAAATTTTGCAGAACCATTATTGCTTCTGCAGAAATTTTGTTTCTGTAGAAATTATTTTTTTTTGCAAAACAGCTTCTGTTTCTGCAGAATCTTTTTTGAGAACTTACTATGTTTCTGCCAAACCAAAAATTTTTATTTCCCAAATAAAAAAAGTCTTTCTGCAAAACTCAGTCGCTTTCTGCGACAATGTCGCTGTGTCGCCGTGTATCTGCCACGGGGATCTAACTTACCTCTTTTTTTTTGTAATAATGTATCCCATGTTCAGGGTTTCAAAAAATTATTGAATCCCTATCATGTAAATCTATATGTATGCCAGCAATTATAAAATTAAAGATATAACTTTATAAAATAATTGCAATTTATTGCTGTATTTTTATAAAAACAAATTTTAGAAGGCAAAGTAGTAAAGCTTAAAAAAAGAAAAAATTTCTTAGCAGTGCTTAAATACAATTTATTAAAATAGAAATGGCACTTTAATCTGAGCCATGTGATTCTTTCAAAGGATTTGTAACAATAGTGGTCCAATATGTTAATGGTAGAAAACCAAAATATTTAATATCACAATTATAGTTGTGCCCTGTCTCCATCGTGCTCCTAAATTTAACCTACCCCATCTTTTCTTAGATATGGTACAGGTTGAATTACACAGTTTTATTTATTATTATTTTTTTTTTTTTTCATTTTATTACTATTCTTCAAGGGCCTTTTGGGGTCTTTAAAATATGCTAACTGAAAAGTAATATAATTGGAAACACCAGGTAAAAAGAAAGAAAAAAATATTTGATTCTACAATTAGTAGCTATGAATATAATACTAATTATTTTGTAAATATGAATGAAATATTGTGAAGAATGAAATATTTTAAATTCTAAATTAGTTCTTGGTTTATGCATAAGCTGAAAATGAATAAAATAAATTGAATAAAGATTTTTATTGTTATAAATATCGAGAATCGTTAGAAGAGAAAAATAATTCTTAATTCTTGAATTTGGTCATTATATTTTGAATAGAAAAGTTCGATGAACAATTATTATAAAAATTTTTATAAATGCATTTTTTTTTTCATAATTTATTCTATAAATTATTATTGAAAAAATACTTATTTTTAACTTTGCTACTTTTTTTTCATTGTCATTTTTACATAAATAATTTAAATATTAAAAAGATTTTGGATTATTGATTGAATATAAATGTAATTATTACAGATCAAAAAAATTTCATAGCTCTCGAAACCTTTGTGTTATAAATTACTGTTATGCAAGTTATATATTATTTTTATAATAACACTGAGTTAAAAGAAATATATTGACCATTTGATGAAAGCAAGTTGAGCTCTTTTAAACTCAGGCATTTAATGGATCTGATGAATTGATAAGATGCCCTTCTTCTACACACTACAAGGTACTTTTGTAATGACATTTGCTTTTAAAAGTGGAAGTTAAAATGAAAAGTGAAGTGCTAAAGATGAGAAAAGTGAAAAAAATTATACTTATTGTTGAATTTTAATTCAAGTTTGCACATTCTTAAAAATACAGGTTTTAAAAATAAGCTATAAGTTTAAAAAGACATGGAATGCATTCATAATTTTTAATTGAAGTTAAATATTGAACTTCAAATTTCTTTTAGTGAATGGTGTAGTTAAGCAGGAAATACTGAAAAATTTGAAATAACTCATAATTGACTTGCTCAGTATAATATTCTTTACGTCAGAACTTTCAACCATTATTTGTAAAGGAACCATATTATTTAAAATAATTATACACAAAATAATGGAAATTATATTTATCTCCCATTCAAATTAACTCTTTTGTATATTTTCTTTCAAACTTAAAAAAATTTTCTTTTATAGGTCCAAAAAAATTATTGAACAAAGTTTAAAAAAGGAAAACAAATCCTAATCCTGTTATTTATTCTATAACATCTGAAAGCAACACACTTCTTACAATAGAATTTCAGTTGAACTAAGTTTCACTCACATATAGCGTTTTCAACTAAAACATCTTTTATAAATATCTGAATAAATTAAGAATTAAATCTGGATATTTTCATCTGGATATTTTAAAATAGACTCATCTGGATATTTTAAAGTAGACTTTTACAAAGAGCTAAAAATAAATGAAATTGACTAACTTGAAAGTAAGAAACTTTTCAATAATAATACCTCTTTTTTAAATTTATCTAGGATTCAGACTCCAATTTACAGGCAAGAAAACTATCATCAGTTACTTGAAGTCAAAAGCTAAAAAGAAGAAGGAAAATAAGGTAATTTTTCCCAAATTGCAAGACAAATAAAATTTTATTAAAATATTAATTCAGGGTCACAAAATAGAAAAAACATAATTTTAAAAAATTCGTAAATAAATACAATAAATTATTAGAAAAATCAACAAAAATATTTATTTTTGTACAAAACAAGATCTAAATGTTTTTATGGTATCTGTGATCATATTAAAGAAAAAAAAAATTCTAATGTCAACATAACTTAAGTTCAGCTGAACGATATTAAATTATCTTAAGTGACATTTGAAAAGCTTTATCCAGGAGCAGATATAGATATTAAAGATCATTAAATTGGACATGCTAATCAGGAAGTTTAAGACATGACATCCGCAATAACAAAAGCTAATAAAAAAAATCCCACCCACACAAATTACAAGCACGGATTGTTCTTTAACAAACTACATAACTATTTCATGATCATTAAACTAACATAAAAAAAATTTCTTTATGACAGTAATTTCGCCAAAACAGCATTAATTACAGTAAATTATCCATATTATCATAGCACAGTTAGTTTAAAGTCGCATTTGCATGGTTTAAAATAATAGAAAGAAAAGAAAAAAAAATTTAAATTGACACTTAGTACATACAAAATTTAATTTTTATAATTATAATTCATCGAAATTCACAACACTTTATTTCTAACAGAGATATAAAGCAAAATTCAATGCTTTTGAACAAGATTGCTTAGAAAAAAAAACAACCGACAGACACTTTGCATTCTGTTGCCAATTGCATGGTTTTCAATTGAAAACACTGCCTGGCTGTCAAGTTAATTTTATATGCTATGTTCATACTGCCCGATGACGCTGGGTCATTTGTATTGATGCGGAATGACTGCGATTTCACTCCAGCTGCCGAATCACAGTTGCGTATCTGATAAAACAGGTTTCTCATACATAACATCAAACGAAGATTTGCACACTTTTGATCGCTATAGAAGGAAGAACAGAATTTCCTGTTTTCTTCAGCGAACTGAGTTGCATAAGTCACTCAGGTCCCATACGGATCATTCAGATTGATTTAAAAACAAAATGTGGAAACAAAATATGATGTCCGAATGCTAAAAAAAATTTTTATAAAAAAATTTCCATGAGAAAGTGTTCTGAAGAGTTAAGAAAGCATAAAAAGTACACCTTGAAAAAGTTTAAGCATATATAGGGCCACTGTCACTGAATGCTAAAAAATCACATTTGCGAATTTAGGGATAAGCAATATTCTGATTGGCGCGTTTTTCATAGAGCGTATTTTTTTTTCATATTTCTCCAATCAGGTTCGAATCCGCATCTACGAATTCATATACGCGAATTTTTCGCATCCATTGTGAACCTATCCGATCGACTGCTCGGTAGCCAAATCTTTCATGCCTAGTCAAAAGTTGATACAGTGGGAATGGTACAGAATGCCGCTCGACTGAGTAAAGCCTCGTCGCCTCTCAAGAGACTTTGTTGATTCTAAGGATTTCGTCTTTGGCAAATATCGGTAGAATTGAACTAAATATTCCACTACGAAGTATGGTTAGTAAGGTGAATAAAAGTCCATTTAAACCGCATGTGTAAAATTTGCAAATGTGACTTCGGAAATTTAAAAGTATTATTCTAATGAACCGTGCTCACTGGAAAACAAGAAAAGAAAAATTTTCACCAACCAGGTTTTCATTCGCTTACAATTTTTCACATGAGAAAAAAAGTAACCAGTGAGAAATGTTGTTAACGACGTTAGAATGAGTCTGTAGAAATTTCATAGGTGCGCACGTTTTACATCAGGTGCAGATTTTTTGCGCACTAAATTCGAGCGATCGCAATGCTCGAATACGCCATCTGGGGAGAAAGTCGGTTCCATGTCTTGACCCTCCCCCTTCTTTTCTCAGCAGTATGGGAATGCACTACTATAATTTCCCTCTTCATAACATTTTTCGAATTTATTCCCCGAAATATTTTCTAAAATTTCTACGACGCTTTCTTTAAAAGCTACGTTCAATGCAGTTTTGAATGTTCCATATAGTTTCGTGCTGAAAGCTTTCAATTTATTTGAAAATCAAGACAAAAACTAACGTACTACTTTCTCCTATGACTGCCCACACGCTAAGCGAGAGATTAAATTTCAAAGTGGCTAGATCATGCTATTAGTTGAAAATGACGACGTGTGGGAAGGGATATGGTATGTTTTCACGATCGAACAGCTAGGAGGAGACCGGTTCCATGGCTTGACCCTCTCCCTTTCCTCCTCTTCTCAATTGTATAGAAATGTACTGTGATATTTTAACTTTTCTTAATATTTTTCGTATTTAATTGTCACAAATATTTTTTTTTTTTAAATTTCCACTGCGATTTCTTTTAGAACTACGTTCAATGTAGTTTTCAGTTCCATATAGTAATCTAACTTAAAAAGTTTTAATTCTGCGACTTTTAACTATAATAGGAATAATCACAAAATTGTGAGAATTGCAAATAGTTTTTTTTTCACAATGTTACAATTATTTATTGAGGCATATGCATCATACATTTCAAACATTTGTAACAAAAACAAAATACTGTCTTCAGTAACAGTATTTATATTAATAACTATCAGGTCTTATAAAAACTTAATCTGTAGTACTGTTAAAAAAAATTTGCCATCAGTGCTTTTTTAAATTTCAGTTAATTACATTATTGTGTTCTATTGAACCGCTATTTCTTTATTTATATTATTTATTTATTTATTGAAATATAGGGCTAAAAAACACATTTAAAAATTAATGCAGTTAATGGTGATCAAAATGTGCTGCAGGTGGCGTAGAGCAGAACTCTCTTTCTATGGAAACACTCCGCATTCGCCAGTAGCATGTGGAGAGTCATAGAAGTAGGAAGCCCGTCTTTAGTTTCAAATAGATTAAGAAATGTTTAGTTTGAACGAAAAACTACATTTGAATATGGAACCGAAAACTAAGTTGAACATAATTCTAAAAGAAAGCGTCGTGGAAATTTTCAAAAATATTTTTTGGGAATTAAATAGAAAAATATTAAGAAAGGGGATAATATCGTAGAATATTTCTATACAACTAAGAAGAGGAGAAGGGGAAAGGGGGAGGGTCAAGACATGGAACCGGCTTTTTCCACAGATGGAGTATTCGAGCGTTATGATTGCGGATATATCTTGAGACTGCAATAAAATCAATAATAAAGTTATTCAATAGAAGTTAAGAAATCAAGAACTAATTTGTATACAGGCATAATTTTCATTAATTTTCTGAAATCGCGCAACGCCAGCCAATGCACACCATCGCCTTTTCCACAAATAGTGATCTCATTTTCGGCTAACAGAGTGGTCCAGCCACTTTAAAATCTATTCGCTCGTCACGCTAATGATAAAAACATAAGAAGTGTTACCATAGATAAAGAGTTCTTCTTTACGCCACCTGTAGCCCATTTTGATCACCAATCACACGTATTGGCTAATCCGAATTAAAAAAAAAAAAGGAATTTTAGGAGCCATTCACATTTGCACATGCTGTCACAAATGCTGCACAAACGAATGCAGTGTCCCCAAAATTTGCCACGATGGAATTGGAAGCAATGAGACGGCGACTCACGCAAGCAGTTCCGCTTCGAATGCAAATGTAAGGCAGTCGAATGTTCTACGAGCAGCTCTTAAGGGACCGGTCTCACTGCAAGTGACGGACGGCACCACTAACCAAGTTCTTATTCTTTCTCAGCGTCGCTAGGAGGCTCGCGAATCGTATTCAGTAAAAATGTCTCCTAAGACATACAAATAAAAATTGTTTGCTCCTCTGAGTCATTTTCTGCATGCATTTGTAATTCATAAAGTACCGCTCACTCTGCAAGTAAATTTTTGGCATAAAATGAGAATGGGCTTTAAAGGATAATATGCATGTCTGGTATGTTTTTCACAGCATATATAAGAATGTCCATGTACAGATATCTATATGCAAATATCTATATACAAATATCTATATGCAAATATACAAATTTCTATACACAAATTTCTATATTCAAATATTATATGCAGATATATTTACGAGAATATCTATTTAAGTTAAATATAAAATGCATCTGCTATTAGGTACCCGCAAGCTACGTCACGTTTGAGTATCGAACCTGATTGGCTGCTGAATTGTGGCATATGTTTATGCTACGATTTAGCAGATTTTGATACTACGATTGTGGCATGTGTTTATGCTAAGACTTATATGTTTATGCTATGATAATCGTAGCATAAGCATATGCCACAATTCAGCAGCCCGTCAGGTTTGACACTCACGTGAAGTACTACATGCAGATACCCAACTAAATCAGATCAGAAAAGTGCGTAGTAAAAAATCAAGCCTAATAGCAGTTAACCAGCCATTTCGTTTATATACAACCCATTGATTTCAGCTGTCTTCTTCTTTTTCTTCTTCTCGTATTGTATGAAACCTATTACTTATTGATGGTTACTTTAAAGTTTTTAAACATCTTGCTTATGATGTTTCTCCTTTTCGGAGCGCTCAACTGAATTAAACGGTACACCTGATATGTCTACTCCGTAGAAAACTATATACGTTGTAACGTTCCGTTGATCGACAAACTCAAAATCGTCGCTCGACCTACGTCATGTATCAAAATTCGATGTTGGGTATTAAGCGTCAAGTAAGAAATTGACACAAGTGTGTATTTTCAAGTAAGTTTTAATTCTAATAATTTTTTAATACATTTGTTGCTGACGTTGATTTTGTTTTACGCAAAATAGATGGTATATAAAATACTGCTTGGTGTTCGATTCTTTCTCTTTCTTTTTCTTTTGTTGACAGACTTCATTATTTGTGCTGAAACCCTATTGATGGAGGTCCTGGTCAGAATACATTTGATGGAACCTTTTTGGCAGGACATCAGAAATAGATTAGGGAAACCTACTGAATCGGGTCAGGCTAAGTTTAGATAAAAGACCGACATTTTAACTGATGCGAGCTCCTACATATTTGAGCTAGAAATATCCGGTCTAAAAACTGTCTGATAACATTTTGAAAGAAAAGACCTTCGAAGGATTGTTAATTCGAAACGCTTATTGTGAAGTTTTCTCTGAAAGTCCTATGCTAAAGAATGACAAAGTGAGAATTTGTGTGTTTGGAGTGCTTCATTATTTTGACCAGTGATTATACGGTAAACTTTGATAGACTCTGCTTCACTGCAGTGCTTTTGCCGTTCAACGAATTTGTTACCTCTATAAAACGTTAGAAAGGATCCGTACCTGCCATTGCATGTTACTAATAAACTACGTTTTTGTTCGTTAGATTCGCAGTGTGTTCCTAGTTGAGTACGTTATAAAGACACCAAAAATTAGCTGGATGTTGCAATCTTTAGGTCTATTTCAGATTATATTTAAAATTAATTTTCGATTTCAGAATTTGGAAATCGAGAATTTAGTTTTTATGTAATTGAGATTTTTTTCCTCGGACGTGGCTAATTAAATAATTAAACAATTAATTAAATAAATTTAGAATATTTCATAACCTAAATATGTATTTCTTTCATAATAACAGAAATGTTCAAATATTTTTAGCATGAATATTTACATTGTAAAGTGCACGTACATGCCAGGCACATAAATGATGTGGAAGACAGTATCTGGGTGATGTGAAGTACTTTGAAATACTTTTCATACACAGAACTCTAAATTTGCAGAATAACGGGAACACGAACAAAACGAAAAACGTACGTAAGTAAAAAAATATATATTCTTGATATAAAGAAGTACGTACTACCACTTTTCCATATGAGGGTTTTTCATACATTGATCAATTATTTTGGCTGGGCATTAATGAGTTAAATATTGGCGATTGAAATGAATTACAGGTGGCATAGAGCAGGACTCTCTACCTATGGCAACACTTCGCATGATTTCATCATTAGCGTGTGGAGAGTCATAGGAGAAGGAAGTGCGTTAGTTTCTCTCGTGATTTTCAAATAGATTAAAAACTTTTAAGTTTTGAAAACTATTTGGAACTGAAAACTATATTGAACACATATTTCTAAAAGAAAGCATCGTGGAAATTTAAAAAACAATACGTTTGACAATTAAATATGAAAAATATTAAGAAAGAGGAAAATATCGTAGTTCATTCCTATACAACTGCGGAAGGAAAGAGAAGGAGGAAGGGTCAAGTCATGAACCGGTGTTCACCCCAGATGGCGTATTCGAATGTAGCGACTGCAAATAGTAAAAGTTCGTTACAATGACAATTCATAGTATGAAGTGAAATTGTCACTATAGTGAGCCTTGTCGCTATAAGTAAATACCCATATTTGTTTAAAAAATGGCAATAAAAGATTAGGAAGCGAAATAGACATATTTACCTTTTTTTTGCTTCATTTTGAACAATTATTTTGATTTATCTGGAGTAGACTGGTTTTGCTTACAGATTGTAGATTGAATTACGAATACATAGCTCTGTACTTTATGAAAGGCAGAAATGTCTACGACAAAAGTCTTGGCAGGTTGTTTCAAAAATAAATATAGCACACTATCTTTTGACGTTATTGATCATATTGAATGTTTATTTTTAATTGTAAGTTGTTAAGATGTGAAATAAAGGGATCATGATAGACATGTTGTTAACAAAAGGAGCATTCAGTTTGAAAAGTGTAATAAAATTTTAAAAAAATAGAAGAATTTTTTTTTCTTTCACAAGGATAAAAATAACTTAGTTGGTGGTAGCCTACACTTTGTTTTCTAAAGCTGAAGGGTTAAAATTATAAAGAGGTTTGTTTTCCGCCTTTTTGTATTGATATCAGAAATAAATGAAAATGTCACCCATTTAAACCTTTTTCGAGCAATATAAACAAGCAATACTTTACAAGCAATACTTTTCAAGCAATACTTAAACAGCAGAAAAATATGTTCCCTAAAAATTTGTTTGTCGCAATAGCGAAAGGTTATTAATTTTTAATCCGTTATAAACATACAATTTTTGTATCTTTAATGTTAACATTTTGACGATGACTGAGAATTATTTAAAAATTTTGTAATACAGGACTTCCCGTAATATGCTGTACTTCATATATCAAGATTTTGCTGTAGATGATAAAAATAAAGTTCTCCTTAGACGGGGGGGATATTGAAAATTCAACGTAAACGAAATTGAAGTATAACTCGAATAGAAAATAATATTAACCGTTATCGGTTATTCATATTAAGAAGTTTAAAATTATCCTTTTAAATAAATTTCAAGTTATTCATTTTAAAAGCATTTTCCGTAGCAACTACCAGATATGAAAGACAAAAGTCTAATTCCAATTTTTTTTTATATATTTGACAGTTAGGAAGTAGCACAGAAATTGTGAAAAAGTCATTTTTAGTGGTGCTTTTTCCTACCAATCCCCAGAAATTTAATTAACGCGGAGAAAAAAAGTGCACTAAAAGTAAAGTCTGTTGAATAAATAAGCTATTAAATTGCCTAATTTTCGTCTAGACATGTATGAATTCGGAAACAGTCAACATAGTCATGCTGCCTGATAAAGTGAACAGATAGACTGTTTAAAGACCTTTTTACCTCCGTATTTAAAATAATTTACAGAGTGGTTAAAAAATTAGAGTTTCAACGAGATAAAAAAGAAAAAAATATCCTTTTAAAACTATTACTTCGATAAAAAATATTGATTTTAGACTCTTACAATTTATGTCTAGTGATATTTTCTGATTAAAAAAAACAACAGCCTTTGACATTGAGCAAAATTATGTACAATTTCGAGACATATACAATTTTTTCAGCGCAGAAACACACAGCTTGATGTTCGGAAATAAGTTAATTGGAATTTTAAAAGTCTTAAGATCCTATATATGCTGTTGACGTATTAACTGCAATAAATTTTAAGGAATTTCTTCTTCAAAAACATATTAGAATTAACTTTTAAATTTGGAACAACTTGCAAACTGTTTCTAAAAAATAATTCGCAATTCAAAATGTTTTGATATTTTTCACTTTAACTTTAAATTATACCTGAAAGAAAAAATAATAATTTTTTTAGCAAACGATTCCATAAATTAACCCATTTTCGAAATCGTTTTCAACTTTAAGTTTCAACTGTAACTTTAAGTTCAACTTCATGCTTTTGAATCAAATATGACATGTCAAAACATTATCTTTTGAATCGTGTTTAATATAGAACTTAAAATAAATTCAACTAATTTCTTATGCTTAGTGATGTTTTCTATTTAGTTAAACAGCAGCCTTTGACATTTGGGCAAAACAATAGGCATATACAATTTTTTCAGCACAGAAACAACCAGCTTGTAGTTCGAAAAGAAATTAAATGGAATTTTTTTAATTGCTTAAGTATCCTATATGTGCTGCTGAAGTATAAAAACTATTCATAAGAATATTTTCGGGAATTCGAAAGACTGTGAGTAAGTTTAAGTATTTTAAAACGTTTCATTAATCTAAGAATCTGCGTCCATTTGATAAAATATTCTGTTGTATTGTTACAAAAATGAATTTATTGAATTTTACTTTTTGTTTTCGTTTTTCAATTAATGTGCATAATAAATAAAAAAAATCAAAATGATTTACAAATATTTATTTCCACTTTGTTACAAACCAATCAATCTGTAAAAATAATGACACATTTTATTTAATTTTCATGATAAATATTCACTTCTATAATTTTGTATTAAACGATTGATATCTGAATGAACAAAACAATAAAAAATTAAGTAATTATATATATCCCGTATTTTTGAAAGATGAAATTGCTATAACATTCTTTTAATATTTTTTTGCATTTCAATTTTATAAGAAAACCTAAATATCCATCAACTTTCGTCGACATTCTCTTATATAATTTTAATCTAGAAAATTTTTTAAAAATGTTATTTTACTTGGAATATTTTATGCAACAATAACTTCTTAAAATTTTTACAAATCAATTTATGTTATGATAACTAAGTTTATTGTTTAACATGTTTCGAATAATTTAAAAAATATATAGCTATAATTTTTATAAATTAATTTCTATTCCTAGTATAAAGAAAAATAGTCTACAAGTCTATTTCAATGTTATTATTATTATTATTATTATTTTTTTACCAAATTATCTTATGTAAATTATGTTTCTTTTAATAGTACATTGCTAGTATTATGTAATATCTATTTAGTAAATAATATTTAGCATTTTGTAAAATATTTTGTTTGTAAAGTGAAATAATGAGTTTTAGATGATGAGGAAGTTCGGAAAGCAGAATATGAAGATAATTTAAATATAATTTAATCGTTTGGGAAATATAATCATCTGGAGAAGAATGATTTACAAAAGACAAATACTTTTTATTCTAAGTAGAACTCCTGATAACAGATTATTCTTTTAATTAATCCTATACCATAATTATCTTATATTCTATATTTTATAGATATTATCCTATAATTAATAGATTATTGATAGAACTTCTATGTAGACGAGATACTTGAGTCCGATGCTACTGAATCTGATCCTGACTCAAACGGGTAGAAGTTTTCGCTTTCACTTGAATCTGATATAATTCTTGCGATGGATTGACGATCAATATTTTGGTGACCGATTTTTTCACGATAAGTTTCTTTAATAATGTCATAGGCCGGCTCCAGTATTGTTTCATGGATATGTTTTCTAAGTTTTGCTTCGACACCATGTGCCCAGATCATTGCTTCTTCAACTTCTTTTAGTGATTCTTCTTGCAGAGCTTTAATACCAAACACATTTTTAAATTTGTCTCGATTTTCCCAAAACATATGAAATCTATCGGATTTTAATTTATCATTCAAGATCGAGAAATATTTGTAAAATTTTGCAAGGTTTTCCCATTTTTGATAATACTTTGCTAAAGAATGCGAGGCTCTTATAAATCCTATTAACAAGTCATGTTCTTGTGATAACCCCAATTCTTCGTGCAAGCATTGCAAATATAAAGTAGAATTTCTTGTTTGTTTGTATACAACACCGAGCAAATGAAGAATATCTATTTTTAAGTTCAATTTATCGTTCTGAGGAATATCAACGGAATCTTCGATGATTTTCATTAGTTTCTTGCATTCTGATAAACAAGAGTCTGTCAAACCCCTTTTCTTAAAAAACCTACATCTTGATAATAAAAAAATAATGTGTTGCACATTTGCGCTTTTTCTCCTAGGACATATTTCATCCGTTTTAGTCTTTCTTTTGCATGGCATTTGCATAGCCCAAAATCTTTGATTTTCCGATATAAGACTTATGGTTTCTTGGCAGAGACTACGGACATCTGTTGCTGCAGAATCTGCTAATAGTTGCTTCAAGAACGCTTTATCACTTAAAAAGTTCTGTAGAAATGGCACTTTGTCTCGCCAGCCAGGCTTAAATTTGCGCTGACGCGCATCCTTCAAATTCAAGATATCTTTGCTATCGATTATAATTTTAGTTTCTTTCTTCATTGAATTATTCATGGCTTCTTCACAAAGTTGGCGGCCAATTTTCAAAAAATTATTCATTGGTCTTATTTCCAAGCCTTTTTTGTAAGTTTTGTAACCTGCTTCAAAATCACCCTTTTGATACTCAGCTTTACCTTTCAGATCTATCACTTCCAAACTAGAATGGTTCAATTGTAAAGCTGCTCGGGCATCCGCAAGAGCATTTTCGAATTGTCTCATTCCCAAGAAACATGTGCACCTTTTTACGAGTACTTTAAAGTTGTTCGGATTCATTTCATAAGCCTTGTCGAACTGTTTAAGAGCCTGTTCATATTTTCTTAACTGCAGGAACTTAACTCCTTCTGAATAGTGTAATGATAGAGGGAACGTTGGAGGACGTTTCGGGTTCAATATTGATTCCAGAAACAGATCTAATTCATCCATTGTTCGAGTTTTACTTCCGTTTTAAACACAAGAATTGTAACTGCAATAAAAATATTATAAAGTGAATGTGTGAAATAAATGACGTGATGTTAAAAGTGAAATTGAAGAATCAAATGCAAACATATAGCCTTTTTGAAGCAAAATTTTCTCTAACTTTTTTTTAAGAAAGAAAAAAAAGAAAAATTAACTTAATAATGAATTAAGAAATTTTTAGAAATATTATTTAGTTTTTTTCTACAAAAAACATGGTTTAAAATAAAAAATTGCTCAGGCTGAGAGCGGTTTAATGTGCACAAAATTCATGAAAATTACACGATTTGCTTAAAGATTTAAATGCCCTATGAAGGATAACTATATCCCTGATATACGATTTTTTTTAACATAGAATAGCATTTCTGTTGTTGTTGTTTCTTATGTCACTTACCACACGGGCAAGCCTGCTTGGTGAAACCAAGCAGATTTAAGGCAGAGTGTGCGTTTCTTATTATTTCAGTGGCGCCACCCTATGGCGCCCAAGAATCCGACTTCAGCCACACATACGTCACACCCGTTTATAGGGCGGACCCATTCATTCATCCACAGATCGTAATTTAGACCTGAATTAGAGAATGATCGATCTCCAATCCAGTACCCCAGAGGTATTGATTTGTTATTGGAACATGGAGGACTGCCACTGCGACTCGACAGATTTAACGTGCATCAGTCCCTTTACTACACAGGGAGTCTTCGGCCGGCGGGGTTCAAACCCACGAACTCTCGGACATGGGCCCAGCGCCCTACCGACTAGACTATCCCGGCCATATAGCATTTCAGCTGCCCTCTTGGTGCAAACATTATACTGTTATTCCTTAGGAGAAAAAAAAATGATGCCATATAACAGTTCTTTTCGTCTCTACACTTCAATTAGTTAAGGTAATTAGGAAATAAAACGCGCTAGACTATCTTCTTTTTTCGTCTTTGTAGTTTAATTTGTCAAAGAGATTTCATTTTAAAGGTAATAGATAAATTATGTAAACATCTTTTCTATTTCAAATACAAACTCAGCCTCTTTTTCTTATTTACATAAAGGAGATATTTTTAGGTCGTGAGCAAGTAAATTATACCTTTTCCTTGAGACATCTATTTAGTTTTGTTTTTAAAAAATGCATGGTTGAATTTACTGCACCTGTCAAGAATCAAGAAGGAATGATATTTTTTCACTTCATAGTATATAAAAGGAAAAGTGTTAAAGTAAAATATAAAACATTAGACAACTACTCTGCCATGCAATCCAGTAAAAATTTAAAATAAAATCTATATACTTTAGAAGAATGTAAACCACTTGTGATGTAAAGCTAACTCAATTATTAAGCAAGAAAGAAAGTTAACATTTAAATTTAACATCACAGTTTATTATAAAAAAAAACAATAAATAAAGTAAAGATTAAGTTAGTTAAAAAAAGGTTACATGATTCTAGGATAAAAATAAAATTATTTAAGAGTAGGGTAAATTCGACATTGGCGAATTAGTGAAAAGCAGCAAGGTGCTGCGGAATATTGCTGAGTACGTCCACACTGGACGGGAGAATAAATACGACTGGTTGACTAGCCAGCGGTTGCAAGTTATGAGAAGAGTTCAGTCTTGTGTTGCCAGTTGCAGAATTACAAAAAACGCTTAATTGATTCTCACTCTGAAAGCGAATCATCTCGCATCCGCATATTGAAAGGGCTCGAACTCGGAGACCAACGTCTTTCGCAGTTACTCCACGCATGCGCTCATTAGCTGGATCATCTGTTGGTGAGCCATTAATTAAATCGCTCTGGTTAGGCAGGCTGCCCCACAACACTCAATCAATTCTCGCGGCTCTGAACCAAGAACTTAGCCAGTTGGCTACTGTTGCCGACAAAATTCACGAAAAGTGCAACCCGCATTCCATTAACGCAGCAAGCGTCGTTAAGCCCCAAACTACATGCGATATGGAGGCACAAATAGCGCAGCTATCTAGGCAGCTTAGTAAATTAACAGCGTTGGTTCATCGGCAGAATGATCCCCAAAACCAGCGCAACAAACACTTTAGAAGGTGGAGCAATTCTCAAAGATTCAAACAATTTAAAGAACCAATAAATGGATAGTGTTTTTATCACGCTAATTTCGGTATTAAACCAAAAAAATGCACCCCACCTTGTTCTTTCCTCCACACATCGAAAAACTAGGTCGGCGATCGTCCACCGGCCAAAACGGCGACCGCCTTTTGCAACGCGTTATGTTAGCCGATTTTTCTTCGAATATGACTTACTTAATTGACACAGGTGCAGATATTTCCATTTTGCCAAAAACTTATGCTCCTAACGCGAAATTAAAAAATGATATCACTTTATTCCCTGCTAAAGGCACTATTATTCCAACTCACGGCACTAAACGAATAGCGTTAGATTTTAATCTGAGACGACAATTCATTTGGTCTTTTGTGATTGCTAACGTACGGCAACCAATTATCGGCAGAGATTTATTAGAGCATTTTGATTTATATGTCGACTGTAAAAATCACAGAATTATTGATGCGAAAACTATGATAGGTTCTAACGGCCAACCCCCCAAAATCAATTTCTTAGAATCCAATATATCCATTTTAATTGGTAAAACTCAGTATCATAATATTTTAAAACAATATCCCGAACCTTCACAACCAATCCCAACTAATCTCTCAAACCAAGTTTTGCATCATATTGAAACTAAAGGGCCCCCTGTATTTTCAAAACCGAGCCGTCTCACGCCAAAAATTTTAGAAGCAGTTTGTGAAGAATTCGAATATCTTATGTCACTTGTCGTTCTTCGCCCATCAAAAAGCCCCTGGACCCCTGGCCCTCTCCATATAGTAAAAAAATCAAACGAAGATTTCCGACCTTGCGGCGAATATCGGAAACATAATTCAGTAACCGTCCCTGATAGCTATCCGGTCCCTCACATTCAAGACTGTACGCAAAATCTTCACGGTAAAACAATATTTTCCACCGTTGATCTCGCTAGGGCTTACCATCAAATAAAAATCAACCCAGCAGACATCCCTAAAACCGCGATTACTACACCATTCGGTCTCTTCGAATGCACAGCTATGCCGTTCGGACTCCATAATGCCGGACAAACATTTCAGAGACACATTCATCAAATGTTATCAAATCTCCCTTTTTGTTTTCCGTATTTTGACGATATACTCATAGCTTCATCTTCCGAAACCGAATACAATGAACATTTACACCAAGTTTTCTCCCGTTTAAGAGAATACGGCCTTAAACTCAATCCCGATAAATGCGTGTTAGGAAAAACATCAGTTACGTTTTCGGGTTGTCTTATTACTGCTGAAGGCGTTAAACCACTTCCCGATAAAGTTGAATCAATATGTAATTTTCCGAAACCTGATACCATTATGGAACTCCGGCGTTTCTTGGCAATGCTCAACTTTTACATGCGTTTTTTAGCAAATGTAGCCGAACTTCAAGATCCTCTTAATAAAATGCTTTCAAACTGTAAGAAAAACGATGAACCTTGAACGAGTACCTTGGAATCAGAAAGCTGAACTCGCATTTTCAAAATGTAAATTCGCGTTAGCTGACGCTACAACTCTTGCGTATCCCGTTCCTGACCAAACAAATTAGTCTCATGGTTGATGCTTCTTCCACTGCAGTTGGAGCAGTTTTAAATTGTTCAACCCCCGACGGGTTCAAACCGTTAGCATTTTTCTCCCGTAAACTGAGTGCAACAGAAATCAAATATAGTACTTACGGCAGGGAACTTCTAGCTATCTACACTTCAATTAAACATTTTCGGCACCAGCTAGAAGGACAGAATTTTATTATATTTACCGATCATCGTCCCTTAACTTTTGCATTTACAAAAATATCTGACTCTCGCTCCCCACGACAGCTCAGACACGTCGATTTCATTTCTCAATTTTGTACAGACATTCGGCATATATCCGGTTCTGAAAATGTCGTTGCTGATGCTTTATCGCGAATCAATGAACTAAAAGTCCTGACATTTGAGGATCTAGCTAAAGCGCAGTTAACTGACACCGAGCTGCAAATCTTGTTGAAAAACAGCGAAAACTCGCTTCAGCTGAAAGTCGTCACCATACCAAGCCCATTGAAACTTTGGTGCAACACTGAAAAAGACAAGCTGCGACCCTTCGTTCCTGTTACCTTCAGAAATTAGTCTTCGACCAGCTGCATAACTTGTCTCACCCTGGCATCCGAGTTACCAAGAAGCTGATTCTAGATCGCTACGTGTGGCCATCAATCGCAAAAGATGTTGTCACTTGGACTCGGGCTTGTGTGGACTGCCAGAAATCTAAAGTCTTTAAACACACCCGTATTCCGATACAACCTTTTGCTCAGCCATCTCATCGATTCCACCACGTCCACGTAGACCTCGTTGGACCCCTGCCACCTTTTGAAGGATTCTCAAATCTTCTTACCTGCATCGACCGTTTTTCAAGGTGGACAGAAGCCATTCCTGTGGGTGACATAACAGCTGAGACTGTGACACGCGCATTTGTGTCACAGTGGGTGTCCAGATTTGGCGTACCATCCATCATCACAACGGACCAAGGGAGACAACTCCAGTCTTCCCTTTTTACATCGTTAACAAGATTGCTTGGGGTCAAACATATTAGAACTACCCCCTACCACCCTGTCAGCAATGGCATGGTAGAGCGTTTCCATCGCTCGCTCAAGCAATCTCTCAAGTGCCACAACAAACTTAAATGGACTGAATCCCTACCTATAGTTCTCCTGGGACTACGCTCTGCATTCAAAGAGGACTTAAAGTGCACTTCTGCGGAACTTGTCTACGGTATGACACTTCATCTTCCAGGTGAATTACTAGCTCCTACATCAAATAGCGACGAACCTCACCCGTCCGTGTTTGTTAATCAACTGAGGAACATGGTGCAGTCCCTAGCTCCAACCCCAGCATCATCACACAACGAGCCGGGCTCGATTGTCCACCCTTACCTTGCGAGCTGCACCCATGTTTTTGTCCGTCATGGTGGCGTTAAGAAACCACTCCAAATCCCCTATGACGGGCCTTTTCAAGTCATAGAAAGAAGTGAAAAATTCTTAACCATCTCCATCAACAATAAACCAAGAACTATTAGTGTTGACCGTTTAAAAACCCAGTTTTTCTGTGAACTTCGACAAAAACAGCTCAACAGAAAATGTTTCTCCAGCACCCGTTACTATCTCCAGACCTCCTTCCCCAGAGCCAACTTCCAGCATGGTAAATGCTGAAACGAACACTGGTTTGCCAAAGACAACCGTGACTCGATCTGGGAGGAGGGTCCGTTTCAACTCCAAATATTTGTGACCTCAGTGCCAAGGCACTTGGGGGGCGGGGCACTGTGGTGTACCGTGCTTCTCGCCAGATGGCGATACAAGAAACTTTCCTTGTGTACCATTCCTTTCGCCAGATGGCGATAGAAGAAACTTACAAACTTTTTGTAATTCTGCAACTGGCAACACAAGACTGAACTCTTATCATAACTTGCAACCGCTGGCTAGTCAACCAGTCATATTTATTCTCCCGTCCAGTGTGGACGTACTCTGCAATATTCCGCAGCACCTTGCTGTTTTTCACTGATTCGCCAATGTCGGACTTACCCTACTCGACTATCTTTAATAATTTTATTTTTATCCTAGAATCATGTAACCTTTTTTTAACTAACTTAATCTTTACTTTATTTTTTTTTTTTTTTATAATAAACTGTGATGTTAAATTTAAATGTTAACTTTCTTTCTTGCTTAATAATTGAGTTAGCTTAACACCACACACTTATATTTAAATAGGTTAAAGATAATATTAATTTTTTTTAAACAATTTTGGAGAGACAATCAATTAGACAATCTTACGTTGAATATCACGTACTAATTCAAATTCAATTAATCAAACGCAACTTTGCCATTTTTAAATGTTACACAGATCAATTATTTTATGTTTTGTTTGTTTACTAGTTTCTTTCAGTCTCTTTTCTTCATTTGTTTAAATATTTGCTTAAATAATAGGTCTAACAATAACATTATTTGCCTTAATTGAATGACAAGACTGGTAACTGAAAGGGCAATTGTTTATTTGTTAAAGACAATTATGTTATCTAGTTTAGCATCCAATAACCACAATACTGCCGTGCAATTGAAAAAACAGCGTAAGTGCTTCACGATCGATTCGTAGAAAAGTTGCTCGTCAACTTTTCCCCTCTTATTGCTAATGCTATGTATGCTAAAGTAGAATTTCAAAAAGCTAACACAAAATTTATTCGTAATTTTCTTTTCTTTTTTTTTTTTTGAAATATGGTGCTTTACCATATGAAGATGTCTAATATATAAAAATCTGAATTTTAATTTCTTGATGCTCACATTGATTTTTCAATTGCAAGGCAGAATAGATTTTAGGATTATTATCCCCAAAAAAATTAATATCAGTTAAAATTATTTTTAGAATACCTTTTTTTTACATTTATTTTTTAATATCACTTAATGCATTAAATGACTACTTGCTCTGCTTCAGTATTCGCTCATATTACTATATTTAGTGTACGAATGTGTGTAGGCTCATATAACTGGTAACATTTCTTTACGGCTGGCTATATTTTATTGTTTCGTTTCAATTACCACATTTTCGTTCATACGATGATGGAATCTTGCAATCAAAATTTCTGTTACTTTCCGATTAGCTGGGAAATTTAAATTTCTACTGAACCTAGGGGACTGATAACGAAGAATGCAAGTTGCAATTACTTCCTGATCGTTACAAGCTCAATTTATAGTGATATTATCACTAAAAGGAATTTACCGTCTATTTAAAACTCTTTCTTCTTTCCGACTTGCCAGAGGCCTGGATAGCTTGGCTGGTAGGGCGTTGGGTCCATGTTCGAGAGGTCGTAAGTTCTATCCCGTAGGGGCCGAAGACTCCCCGTGTACAAAATGGTGACTGCTAAATCTGTCGGAGTCACAAATCCTTCAAGTTTCCATAACAAATCACTACCTCTGGGGGTATCGAGATTGATCGTGCTCTGGTTCAGATCAAAATTACAATCCGCGGATGGATGGATGTGTGTGAATGTGTCCTCCCTGTAAAGCGGGATGAGCCGTTTGTGTGTTATCGCCGGATCATCCTCAGGGACATTTTCAAGACCGTCGCCAATAACCCATTGTGAGGCTCTAGAGCGACGTAAAAAGAAAACACACAAACTTTCCAGAAAAGTAAAAATTTTACTAAATTTCTGAGTTATATCAATACAAATTAAGTATTAAATTCCTACCGACAACTAGTTAAATTCTAACCGACTTTCTAATTAGCTGGAGTGGAGATCAGTGCTTGGCGACAATTCAAGTTACAATTGTTTTTTAAACGTTTCAAGCAAAACTCGTATCAATTTTATCGCAAATCAAAATTTTGATCACTTTTCAATTTAAATCAACAGATACAAAACAAAACAAAAAATAGAAAATTATCAAATGAAATAAAAATTTAAAAAAAGTTTTTTTTTAATGTTAAATAAAATATATGTAAAAAAAAAAAATCGAGTTAACTGTAAAGAAAAAGTAAAATGCAGGGTTTAGACAAAATAATGGAAGCACTTTTATGCTAACGCCTTTTTTGATATTTCTCAAGAAATACTTAGAGAATTATTTTAAAATTTTAGAATTGCTTAAGTCATGTGATTTCTCATACATATCAATAGAGTTTAAAGGTTTGAAGAACCAAAAATTCAAATAAATACTTAAATAATAAATACTATTCAAAATAAACTTAACGTATAATTAATTATTCAACACTACTTAAGCTATTACTTAAGACAACCTAACAAAATGAATAATACCAATAATGTTGCCAATAGATAGAGAAATACCCAAGATTATAGTGCCACATAAGATAAATGTATTTATAGATAACAGACTACTCGCTAGTTTCAATTCTTAAGTATTCGCACATAGTATAACATTTTATGTACGAATGTGAGTAGGGGGAAAATGAGCCTTACACCCCTCTTTTTGGGTTGATGCCCTCTCTTATAGTGTTATGGGTTGAGTCCTTCACCCAACTTCGGATCGATGAACTCTCGTCCATAGGATGAGAGCTACACACCACTTCCTCAGTAGTAGTTCACTCCTCAGTAAAGAGAATTCAACCCCACTGGTAAGCTCTTAGTAGGGATGGCGTTGGCGTAGCATGGCTCTTTACGTAGCCTGGTGGACTAAGCAAATGTTTTTTTTTAAATTTTGGGTATTTATTTCTTTATAATTATGTTTTTAAAAAATTTGACGCTAACTTTGTAATCTGAAAAAAGTTTCAAATGAATTTCTCATTGGAAAAAGTTGCAAAATTTCGCAAAGCGTCCTCCTTTATTTTTTTAAAAATGTATGCTATTAACGTAGCATTGTTTGAACTAAAAATTGGCTTCTTAAAAATTTTGAGTTTATTTTTTGATATATACGAGTATTTTTGAAAAAATTTATTAATTTTGAAGAAATTAAATCTTGATCAAGTTTCAAATGAGTTCCTTATTGCAAAAATTATAAAAAAAATTGCAAATTGTCTTCCTTTTGTTAGTTATACATATGTTCTTAACACATCATTGTTTGGAGTAAACAAATCCTTCTTAAAACTTTTGAGTGCTTATTTGTAGATACATATGAGCAATTCTACAAATAAACGCCAATTAGGAGGCCAAAAAAAAAATTTTTTTTTTGGAGGGGCACACTATTTCTACATGAATTTTCTTCTTTTTTACACCCTAAAAAGGCAAGAAAAAATCGTGAGCATGAAATTTTTTCTTTGTGACATACTTTTAATGTGACATACTCTTTCTGGCATACTCAGATAAATCTGAGCCATTTATTCAGGTAAAATGATTTTTACATAAATATAATATTATTATAATGTCTAAAATGTATTTATAGAGATTTCATACTATAAGATTATATTTTAGTATAAAAATAGGCGTTTATTTGTAGAATTGCTCACATGAACAATTCTACAAAAGAAACGCAAATTAGGCGGCCAAACAAAAATCAATTTTTTTTGGGGGGGGGGGGGCACGCTATTTCTACTTGAATTTTCTTCTTTTTTACACCCTAAAAAAGCAAAAAAAAAATATTGAACATGAATTTTTATCTTTGTGACATACATTAAATGACATAATAAAAATTAAACTTTTTTCCCGATTTTTTCAATTTACGAACTTTGATTAATTTTTTTTATTTTAGTTTTTTATACTAAAATATAATCTTATAGTATGAAATCTCTATAAATACATTTTAGAGAGACATTATAATAATATTATATTTATGTAAAAATCGTTTTATCTGAATAAGTGGCTCAGATTTATCTGAGTATGTCAGAAAGAGTATGTCACATTTAAAGTATGTCACAAAGAAAAAATTTCATGTTCACGATTTTTTCTTGCCTCTTTAGGGTGTAAAAAAGAAGAAAATTCATGTAGAAATAGTGTGCCCCCCCCCCAATAAAAATTTTTTTTTTCTTTTTTTGGCCGCCTAATTGGCGTTTATTTGTAGAATTGCTCATATGGGTATTTTTGAAAAAATTGATGCTTACTCTGTAATCTGAAACAAGCTTCAAATAAAATCCACATGTCAAAAAATTAAAACAAACTCACAAATCGACCTTCATTACGATATATATACTCGTATATGCTCTTAACGTGAGTAAACAAATCTTTCTTAAAAATTTTGAGTGCTTATTTCTTGAAACTTATTTGTATTTTGAAAAAAAAAATGACGCTCGTTGGTTTTGTAATTTGAAATAAGTTTCAAATGAATTCCTCATTGCAAAAAAAACTATAAAAAAATTTATGAAGTGTATTCATGTTATCTATATATGTGCTATCAACGTAGTATTGTTTGGAGTAAACAATTCTTTCTTAAAAATTTTGAGTGCTCATTTCTTGACACGTATGGGTATTTAAAAAAAAAAAAAAAAAAAAAAATGGCCCTCCCTTTGAAGTCTGAAAAAAGTTTCTCATTGCAAACATTTTTTAAAAATTAACAAAATAAACTCCATTATGTTAACTATATATATGCTCTTTACATAGCATGGTTTGGACTAAACAAATGCTTCTTAAAAATTTTAAGTATTCATTTCTTCACAACTAAGGGAATTTTCAAAAAATTTAACACTCACTTTTTATCTGAAACAAATTTCAAATGAATTTCTCATTGCAGAAAATTATAAAAAATTCGTAACAACATTATGTAATAAATAAATGTGCTCATGCAATGAGTAAACAAATCCTTCTTAAATATTTTGAGTACTTATTTCTTGAAACATATTGTTATTTCTGAAAAAAAAAGTGATGCTCACGTTCAAATGTAAGTTTCAAATGAATTACTCATTGCAAAAAATTATTAAAAAAATTCAAAAAATTATAATTTAAAAAAAAGTGTTTTCCATTATGTTAACCATATATATGTTCTTAACGTGGCATGGTATAGACTAAACAAATGCTTCTTAAAAAAATTTTAGTATTTATTTCTTCACATATATGGGTATTTTTCAAAAATTTGACACTTACTTTGTAACCTGAAACATGTTTCAAATGAATTTCTCATTGGTAAAAGTTACAAAATGTTCACCATTATGTTAATTATATACATATCTTAGCGCAGCATAGTTTGAATTGAAAACTGCTTCTTGAATATTTTTGAAAAAGTTGACGCTCACTTTTTAATCTGAAAAGAGTTTCAAAAGAATTCCTCATCACAAAAAATTCGCAATATGTCCTCCATTTATTTTAACTACATAATGCCCTTTTACGTAGCATGGTTTGGACTAAACAAAATGTTTTGTATGGTTTGGACTAAGTAATTAAATTTTCATTTTAATAATCTGTAATAATTTTTTTAATAAAGAGCTAAAATGCTTTAAATACCATTTTTAAAGTTGGTAAAAATATATTTATATTTCTTCTAAAATCTTTTTTTAGAGAATTCTATTATTTTTTAACCTATATAATAATAAAGATAAATAAAAAAAAACTTTAACAAAAATTTATTTTTATTCTTTGGAATGTAGTTCCACCTTTGACCAATTTCGATGCCTTAGTGACCCTTTTCCTGCCCTTAACATCCCCTTTTCAAACGATCTCATACTAAACTGGTCTTTTTTCTTTTTTATTGGAAAGGCCTCAGGCATCGGCACTTGCAACACGAAAGGTATTTTGGAGGGAACACCCTTTTAGAAATATTTTCTAAATAAAGGTGATGACAAAAAAAAAAAAAAACTTTAAAAAAAATAATAATTAAAAAAAAAACTGCTAATTTGTAAGTTTGCCGTTTTGAGTATTTCACTCTCCTGCATTGATTTTATTTATTATTTAAAACTTTTCATTCATTATTTGTAAATTTGTAAGTTTTAATGTCTTTTTCTTATCTGTTTTTTTTTTTTTCATACTATATTTTTATTAATGCGAGCTAGTTTGTCCTGACGTTTAGCTTAGCAGTTTTCAGAAACATTCTTTCAAACAAAATAACTTTCCAATTAAAAAAAAGAAGAAGAAAGAAATGAAAGCAACTGGTAGACCGAAACACATATAAGTTTTAAATAAATTGTTAACATACCGAAACATATGTTTCATATACAAAAAAGAACTAATAAATAAAATTAAAAGTCTATATGTATGTTCACCAATATGAACAGGCTTTTTTGTGCAGTTTGTAAATACTTTTTTTAATTTTTTTAAAGGGGGGGGGGTCAGGTTTATAACCACGCATCACTTTCCTGTGCAGCTTAGTCTGAACGCAATATCGGGAGAGAGAAATTATTGAAATGCATTGTTACGCATTTATTACGCATTGTTACCCTTTAATAGCTGGATCGTTTAGCCTGACGTTTTTTACGATAGCTAGAGCATTAAGAAATTTTGACAATACATTCCACATTATTCTATATAATTATTAACATGCAATAATGTATAAAAATGTTTTAAATATCTTCTGTTTTTGTTAGCCCGCACCGTTTCAGACGCAAAATTTCCTATACTCAAATTTCAAGTAAAATCTCTAAAACGTAATTTTATTAATGTTAAGTTAATTTCTAAGTTACTTCTAAAATCTAATAAATGTAAGGTGGTATGACCAGTCTAATTGCAAGGCTAAAACCTTTTAACTGGATGTTATGCTTTATAGACAAAATGTGGGAAATAAAGAAAATGTCATAACAAACGGTACGAAATAAATTTTAAAAATTTAAATTTCTTTTTCTTTTTTATAGTCGAATAAAAGAATTTGTCGATTCAAAAGCTTTAAAAATGTAAGTTTTAACTAATTATATTTAACAAATATGAAAGGTGTTTATCTCTTTTCCAATTGAATTTAAGTAAAATGATAATAGATGGCGCTTACAGTATCATAATGGCTTTTTGACTAATATTTATTAAATCAATTGACTCTAAAGGTTGTTTAATACCGGAAAATGCTGGCAAAAATGTTTTTCTGTATTATCGCCTGCTTTGCTATGTCAAGAAATCTTCGACTACCCCTCACGAAAATAAATAAACCAATATGTTATAAAGATAATTTCTTTCTGCCATTTTATATAATCATGTCTTTAAGTTACAGAAAATATAAAGCGAATGTTTGGTTATTAGGTACGTAAAAATGGTTAATGATAACCAATGCATTTATATTGGGGACATCTTTATACTAATTTTCAAGTGCTTGCAAAAAACTAAATTCAGGAAATCTCTATGCAGTTTGAAGTGTATACTTAATATTAAATATTATTTTTCTCATTATATTGAAAATGAAAATAAGTGAGCCTGCAATCCATGAACTGCGTTTTTGCGCACAACTAGCTAATATTGAAAGAAACACATTTTCTCAAATCAAAGAAACTATATTGTATTAGTTAACAATAAGAGCATCGATGTCATCCACATTCTATACGATCTATCAAGCGTTAGAACTAGAAATTCGAAAATAATCATATTTTAATAATATTCCTTTTAATTGTTAAATGAAAGGAAAAAAACAAACAAAGTTTACGAATAAATTAATTTAATGCATTCAAAAATTTCTTTATAAAACGAACTAAAGGTGAGAGCAAAGTGAACAAAAACGTAAATACTTTTTATAATAGCACGTCAACGAGTAAGAAGGAGTAGCACGTACGTACTCTATGTAGCACGTACGTACTATCGTAGCATAAACGTAAATACTATCTTATAAGTCTCTAATAAATTTCTGCCTTTTTTTAAAAAAGAAACGTAAAAAAAAAATCATGTATCCTTAAGTTAAAACTATAATCAAACATATATTGTTAAGAATCAAGCACTGCAAAAAGATTCATATTCAAACATATATTATCAGACATCAAGCACTGCAAAAAATTTCGGATCAAATTACGGAATAAAATACCAACACTTTAGGTGCATCAGCAATAAAATCCGTTTTCATTGTAAAATATTAAACCTTAAATTTTACAGTAATATTTATTTAATAAGAGCGATTCAGTAATTTTATGGTTTATTGTAAAAATTACGGTACAAGAAATTTTTTATTTCGTAGCATGTTCCGGTAAAAATGGATTTTACAGGAAAAAGTACCGGGAGCTTCAGGGTCGGTAATTTTCCTCCGGAATTCTTTACAGATTGGGAAAAATTTAAGGAAGCGGCAGGAGCACAAAATTTTTAAATTCATGCGAAGTTCATGGCGCCGTTTGATATTAAAATCGTAAAGGGGGTAATAAGTTGTTATCGTTAAAAACCATCTCATTTTGTTTTTATTTTGATATAATTACTGCTTCAATGACAAGCATTATATGCTGAGTTAAAAAGGTAAATAAATCTTTGAAACCGAACCAAATAATTTATGTATCTTAATGTGTACTCTATACTGATTTTCTCTTTAGCTTGTTAACGATCCTCCAGAAATCCAAATACCTAATACTTCTCAAATAACCATACTCTTGTTATAATCTCGTTAAGAGGACGCTATACCACGGGAGAAAATTTTCATCCTAAATTCTCTTTCACCTCCAAAAGTAATTAAAAATTTAAAGCATAGAAAAAGTGAGTTCAGGCAAACCCAGAGTAAGCCATAAAGTTTCAATTGCTGGAAGAAAAAAAAAAAAATAATAATAATAATGCTAACTAATTATTGGAAGAGAATTTCCCCATTGCATAATGTTAAGCTATTCTTTTATAATTTGTTTTCCTTTTGATGTTTGGAAAATTTCTTTTCATTATTTGTAACTTCTGTGTATAACAAGCTAGCTTATTCTAGGTATGTCTTATTTCATTTTTTCTATGCTTACATCTTTAAATTACTTATGGAGGTGAAAGAGAGTAAGTGATCAAAATTTTCTTCCATGGTTTAGCGTCCTCTTAAGTCTTTATCGCCCACTGTGGGGGGGGGGGGGAGGGGGGCGCTATAACTACCACGTTAGGAACGTATGATAGCCATTAACCTTAAAAGTTCATCTTTTTAATATTGATGAACGTAATTAAAATAAATTGAAAATATAGCATTTTTCTGAACTGGTAACTCAGAGGCAGAAAAATTCATTTGGAATTAGGGGCTGTACTGTACAAAGCAAAAAAGGTATCAGGGTTGAATGCATAGTTTTCAAGTCGATGAGATGTATTAAAATATCTTGTTGATAAGACATTAATTCTTCCCCTCTGTGGGAAACATTTGGGAACTACACATAATAATAGCGAAAGTGACAAATGTTATTATAGAATCCATAATTTTAGGCATTGTTGAAATGAGAAATCCTTCATATATATATATATATATATATATATATATATATATATATATATATATATATATATATATATATATATATATATATATATATATATATATATATTATATATATATATATATATATATATATATTATATATATATATATATATATATTATATATATATATATATATATTATATATATATATATATATATATATTATATATATATATATATATATATATATATATATATTATATATATATATATATATTATATATATATATATATATATATATATTATATATATATATATATATATATTATATATATATATATATATATATATATATATATATATATATATATATATATATATATATATATATAATGTAATATGAAACGGGAAATATTAATCTAATGTGTAGTATAATAGTTTATTTATACTTAAGTTTCTTTTTCTGTTTTTAAGTATCTAATCAATATGCATGTTTAATTATCGGTATCTGCGCAGTATATTTATTACTCGTTACGTAATAGAGTGACATTTATTTCCTAGTAGTTGCATAATATGAACAGATAACTCAGAAATTATGATAATAGTTGATAAATGTGATAACGACCCTGTGGTAAAAGAGATAGAGAATAATGTTTTTTTTTTTTTTCCCCACTTTCAATATTTTTTTTTATTGCGATAAAAGATTTTTAAAAAAACGCACCTTGCTGAGTCATTATTTTATGTGCATTCACGTTAAAAAAAATTATTATTATTTTTATTTAAAGCTTTTTTGTATTAAATATCATTAAGACTAAAAATAGTATACTACTGTTTATAACTATGCTCTTAACGATAGTAGTAATTCTTATTAGTTAAGCAGATGCTATTTTTGGAGGAATTGAATACTGTCTGACAATCTCGAGATGAGCTCTCAGAATCACTAAAAGCAAGCTTATCGAGAGCTGTTTTCCTGGTTGCCAGCTATTGCTCGATTATAGCAATTTGTCTTAAGAGGACGCTATACCACGAGGGAAACTCTACATCGGAAATCCACCCCCATATGTAATTTAAAATTTTATGTATAGAAAAAGTGATCTCAAACTAACGTAGAGTAAGCCTGAAAGTTTCAAACACAAAAAATACATTTTTCAAAATATCAAAATACGGACAAATTATTGGAAAAGAAGTTCTTCATTGCGTAATTCTAAGTTATCCTCTCCTAGATGTTTTTTTTTTTTTTTTTCAGCAATTGAAAGTTCATGGTTTACTCTTGGACCTAGGTTTACCTGAGCTCATTTTTTATATACTTTAAATTTTAGATTAAATTTGGAGGTGAAAGAGAATTTGCAATGCAAAGTTTCTCTCGCTGTATAGCATCCTCTTAAGGGGTGAGGCCGCTAGATGGGAAAAAAAGGGACATTTCAGGAATTGTTTAAATTCATATTTAAAAATGAAACCGCCAAAAAAAAATTTCTTACAACAGAATAAATAAATAAATAAATATGGAATAAAATTAAAAACAATTAAGTAATTCCGTAAACGGTGAGTCTGGCAATACATACGGTTTAAATGTGAAGTCAATCGGTGAAGAGTCCTGCCGACTGGAAATACGTATTTGCGAGAAAAACTCGCATTTGAAGTTTTTTGGTCGTTCTCACTGGATTGAAATGAGCAAAAATTTAAATTTCGCGTACAGTTGACCACCATTGTAAGTTGATCACCTGTTTAAATTCAAGAAATATGGAAACACTTCTCAAACAAAATCAGGAAATATGGAAACACTTCTTACTAGAAGTTACGTATAATAAATATTGATTCTAATTCGTTGTTGTTGTCGGCCATTGAGGCAGAGGGGGTGTGATGGTTTTTTGTTTACCAGTGGAGCCATCTATGGCCAAGATTTTGACTTTAGCCACACCCGTTTATAGGGCGGACCCATTCATTCGTTCACAGATCGTAATTTTGACCTGAACCAGAGAATGATCCATCTCCGATTCAGTATCCCCACAGGTACTGATTTATTATAGGAATATGGTGGACTTTGTGACCCGACAGATTTAACGTGCACCAGTCTCTATTTATTACATGGGGAGTTTTCAGCCTCTGGACTCGAACTCCCGTTCTCACAAACGTGAGTCCAGCGCCCTGCCAATCAGGCTATTCCAGCCATTCTAATTCTTATATTGTATATATAAATTGTATATAGAGCATTGTATTTTTCTGGAATCTAAGAAACGAGGTTATTAAGAGAACCATGGGAAAAAGTATTATGCATGACGTATTTTGGAAAAGCATCTTATTCCTCCGGTCGTGCCCCTTTTACATATTTTTTTCTGGCGCTCTACTTAAGTAAAATCATATTTTTGTATTTTTTATTTATAAAACACAGTCTTATAGTTTCTAAAAAAATGTTTTAGATTATCTGGATTATATTTTTACTAAAATAAAAAATCCAAAAAAAGTAACTTGAAAATTTTTTTCATTCATATTCAAAAAATTTATCAATAATTAATTTTCTAAATTAATGAGATTTCAATAATGAATTACTGTCTCTCTTGGATCTAAATAAGTGCAAATTTGAAAAATTATTGTTTGGAAGTGAGTTGTGCTTGAAAGATTTTACCTTTAACGCAGAAAGAGAAACTGTATCCCATGCTGTATTTCATAACCACATTGAAATGCTAAATATGATATTTTTCACTTTTTTTAACCTAAATTTATACAAAATAATGAATAAAGTATGAAAAAATAATATTTACTGAAAATTCTGCTTTAAAAGGTGAAATAAATAAATAAGTTATAATTCAATTAGAAATAAGCAACATGAAAATGCTAATTGCATAATTGTATTGCAGTAATTTTAAAAAAAATCCAAAGAAATTCTAAAATATCTTGCATTATTCTAATGGGACCGGTTACCTTAAAAGTTTGAAAGGATATTGTCTAGTACTGTAAATAGTTTAAGTTGTCAAAATAAATAATAACCACGCAGTCTGTGATTCTCAGTTCATTTTTTGGTTCGAAAACGAACAGTATTTTAATGTTTACTTAGCACTTTGTTTCTCATTTCGAAATTTCGAACACACAGAAGAGAACAATTCGACAAAGGAGAGAATTTTTTTTTTATTTAAACACGTGGAACAAACGGTCTCACACGTGAAGATAGATGGTCTGTTCCACTACAATAGTTACCGAAGTTGCGAATTTCGAAACAAGAATTTTAAATGTAAAGATAAGAAAGTGTATGCAAACAAGTGAAATGATAGGAAATATTGCTTGTTGATATCAGGGGACTGAGATATGATCGAAATTCATTTATTGGCAAACCTTCCAATCGAACCACTCTGTGAAATTCTACATATTGTAAAAAAGAAATTTATCATGACGTTAAAATTGATAAAACAAATTTTTTTTTTTATTTCACATTATTTATAAAGAATAAAACGTTACAGCTTTTGGAAGAGAAAAAAAATGCTCTTTTTACTATTACATCAGTTGGTCAAAGAACGTTTTTTCCTTTGTGACAGAAATCACGAATGCATTTGTGCTTCCATCTTTATATTTTAAGCCACTCATGTTTATTAAAACACAATTAATGTTATGGAAATCAAACTATATTCGTATCCACAACGGTGTACAGCATTTTCTTAATGTTTTCATATTCATAAAAAGAGGTGTTTTAAAATAATTAAAATTACTATTATTATTTTTTTTAAAAGAAAAAACCTTTTTTGGTGAATAGTGTTTCTTGCCAATAAACTGTTAAAAAAAGCCGAATGATTAGAAATATAAATACATTTTATTATTATTGCAGATTTAGGTAATTCTTTACTATATAGAAAGCACAAACTGCGTTAAATTTAAAATTTTACCAAAATAAAAAACTAATCAGAAATATGATTCACGTGATTTCCCAAAAAAATTTCAATTTCTTGAAACAAAAATAACTAGCAGACTAAAATAACTAGACATATTCATTTAAAAACCAGTATTTTTTTTATATGTGTCTAAAATTAATCACAAATCTGAATTTTATATCCAGTGGAAATTTATATATGTATATAAAATGAAAATTAAAATAATTAATTTTTTTTTTTTTAAAAAAATGATGAAGTACTGTTTTGTTGAAATAGTGTTTTCTGACAACAAATAAATTGAGAAAAAGAAGACAAATGATAAAAAAAAATAAATACATATTATTAATATTACCCATCTTGGTACTTCTTTGTTCAAACTGCGCCATATTTAAATTTTTACCGAAACCAAAAAAACTAATCCGAAAGTATAATTCAAATTATTTCACTATTTTACTTTAAAAAATTTCAATTTCTTGAAACAAAAATAATTAATCGTATTAATTTAAAAACCAGCATTTTTACCTGCGTCCAAAATCAATTGCGAATCTGAATTTCATACATAAATTTACATATACATACATCTGCTTAACAAGGTTACTTTCTTCGAATATATACATAGTTTCAATGAACTATAATCTACTAAAAGCTGATCAAATATTCAAAATTGTGCAAGCTCGTTAATATTTCTTACTTTCATTCAACAAGAATTATACAGAAGTGCAGCAACATAAAGAGAAGTGAAAATGCATAATTCATAACATATTGATGAAAAGTAACACTGCATTTAACTGGTAAGATGTAACAATAAGATCACGTGAGTGATACAGTTTATCTAATTAAATAAATACACAAAGAATTTTTTGTTCTGCTGGTCGTGCCACACAATTTTATCAAATTTGCATAACATTTTCCATTTACTGTATATTGTCATATTCGAAAACCTTCCAATCATTTGCGCATGCTCCTGTTCTACTTTGATGTCATAAAAATAGAAATGTGACTCGAAAAACATAAGAGTAATTTACATCTTTTGAGGATTGTTGCATGATTTAGAACTTCAAAAATTCACAGCTCAGCCTCAGCGGATCACCCCTTTTTGAAATGAAGTCGTTCTGGAAAGGTAGTTTTTGCTTTCGAGAATGAACGAAAGTAGGGGAGAGTCGGGTACTCCGCCCAGCGGGTACCCCCGCCCAATGTCAATTTCATATGTATAGAATATTTTTTCAAGTCAATGGGCCATCGGACAATAATTGTTATATTAAAAAAAGATTATTTTCAAAGTTTCAAGTATTTATGCAGCTGGTAACATGGTAAACAATAGTTTTGAAAATATGTTGAATACAGTTGTCATGATATTTAGAAAAATTGGTTGAATGTTTCGATTAAACTTCATTTTAATATTAAAAAAAATAATTTTTTCTATACATACAGCATTAAAGTATGTAGTCTTAAGTTTAGTTTGCACAAAGAACGAAGTTTATTTGTGAAAAATTGTTCGAGTAATTACAAATTTACAAAAAAAAATTGGATTTCGGGTAGCCCCGCTCACATGAATGTTAGGTATCACAGCCCACTTTTATTTCGTCGATAAATGTACGGTTCCAAAGATTTACTTAAATTAAATTATTTTCTTTAAATATTTAATATAAATATATATTAATATTATAATATATTAATATACATTAATAATAATAAAAAATATAACATTTGTTGTTAATAAATGATAGAATTCACTAAAAGTATATAAATATGTAATAAAAAAAATAATTTTGTTATAAAAATGATAAATAAGGTTTATCTATTGTCAATACATTGGTCATTTTCATTTACACCTGAAAAAACAATCAAAAAACATAATTTTTGTAACTGGGCGGGGCTACCCAACACATTTTGAAAAGAGCTGAAAAACATGTTTTTTTAAATTTCTATTTTTTTAAGTTAAACTATTCTTTTTTTGGTTTATTCTTTTTGTATTATTTAATTAAATGATAAAACAATAGAAACATACAAAAAACTTTATTATTACGCAATATTATACAGAAATATAAGCAATAGTCCTTAAGTGGGTGGGGCTACCCGACTCTCCCCTAAAGCTTTTAACACGGTGAATTATCGGGAAATTCACTTTTTTAGCATGTTACAGCTTGTATTTGGGTGGATCAGCAGACGGAAAAACTACATTATTTTTGTAGCTTACTACAATTACAACTACTTTGTTACAAATGTAGTTAACTACAACTACAACTACTTTCTTATTAATCTAGTGACTACAAACTACTTTCGAAATGTAGTGACTACTTCACTACTTTAAGGAACCAAACTTTGCAGGAGATTTAATTTACACCCGTATAACTTACACTACTGGAAAAATTAATTTACATATTATGTTCAAAATGGTTTTGATCAAAAAATTGGTTTAGATTAAAAATGAAGAATTACTTAGAAATGTTTATTCATATTTCCATGAGCCAGTTTGTTATTCTCAAACATTTTGTTTCAAATTTGATCTTCAACTTCTTAAGCCCTTTTCGAAAGCGAATATTTAATTTTAGAAATGCTAGGAAATTATCAAATACTTGCAATTTCGTTATGAGTTTACAATGCTCTTTTATTTCCCCTAAGAAATTAAGTACATCGAAAACATGTTTCCTTCCTTTGAAATAACATCAATGTTTCAATATTCATTCGCATGTGAAAGTGCAACCAAGTGATAAATTATCTATTATTTGCAATTTCTAGCTTAATTATTAGTTTTAAGTGATTTTAAATAAGTAATTCCTGTCAACTCACTGTCACAGGAGCATTTTAAATTGCATCCATTTACAGACCCGCGAAGATTTGTACCCATCAAATTCGAAAAATTAGTTGTGTTCGAACCCTGTTTCTTTACTAAACTATACGTAAAAAGTAGTTGCCAGGAATCACTACTAACTACTGTTTTTTGTATCACACGACTCGCTAAACTACTTTTTTTTAAAAAGTAACATACTATACTACAAACTACGATAAAAAGAAGCGACTACAGTTGTTTCGCTACTTGTAGTGGACATAGCGAAGTTCTTATAAATAATTTTAAAAGCGGCATTTATTGTTTGATACTGATTCCATGTTAATATAAGGGAGTCATATTTTGTGAAAATACACATGCATTTTTAGAAATACTTATATAGAAAACCTATAAAAAACTCTTATTTAGTCTAAAAGCACAAAAGGCCCAGAGCATAAATAGCGCTACAATAAAGGTATACATTTAACGAATTAATTAGAATTTTTTTGCAAAGCGAGATGCATTTGAAACTGGTTTCATATTGATATAGGAATGGACCTTGTGGCACCTTGGTGGACACCAAATGGATGGGCCTTTTGTTGGCTACTTTCTTTCCATTCCTTCCATTTCCCATCTTGACAGCTCACTTCTGAAATCAACATTCAGTGTAATCAATGGCATCAAAAACTATTGGACACTAAAAATTAAAAAAAAAATTTTTTTCTTGGTACGTGCATAGGTGTAACGTCGATTAGGCACAGGGAGTCATGTGCCGCCTCAATAATTTTTCATAACTTCAGATTATTTTTAAGCTACTGCATTAAAAAAAAAAAAAAACTATCTTCAAAAAAAAACAATTAAGATGGTTTATCAATAATTTACGAATTAATTCTATGTGTATCACTTTCATTTAAGTGGTAACTTAAAAATATTTAAAGATTTTTTTTTTTTTTTCAAAAATTGTTTCGAGTATTATTTATAGATTTCAATATTAGTTTATAATTCAGGTAACTAGTTATTTAGTTTATATTATGCACAATAAAGTTTTTTTATTTACAATTATTTTCTATTAACATTATGTAATGATTTTTGAAGACACTGTTTACTTTTTTTAACTGTTGGAAGCATTAAGCATCGTTTCAACTTATTATTGCTTTATAGCATTAAAAAATATCCATCAATTGGAACTTTAAATTTATATACGAATTTGTTCAAAGTATAAATTTCTAGGTTTGATTTGATGGAATATGAAAAGTAAAAAAAAAAAAAGTAAAAGAAAACCATTTTCATAACAGCCCGTAGTGTGCTAAGGAGGTTGGAATACCGGATTACACTAAATGCTTAAAAATATTAAAAAGTAGCACATTATTGCACCTAGAAAAAAGTGCTTTTTTAAAAAGATTTTTAGGGAAATTTATATCAAAGAATGACTGTTTAATAAATAAAGTTCATTGAGATGGATCTGATCTTCTCATAATATTCCAGGTAATAGTTAAAAAAGAATTAAATCTGTAAAAACTTTTTCACGCTTTGATGACTGTGGGAAAAGCGGTCATATCATTGATTACAAGCCTAGACTAAATTTAATACTACGCTTTTATTACAAATATATTTTTGGATAATTAGGAGTTCATTAGAATTTGTAAACCATTTTTCAAATCTCAACTGTATGTTTGAAAATTAAAATGAAACATAATTCCTATAAGAATAATTTCCTACACCGAGAAAAATTTTCTTTTAAAATTAGCGTACTGTACCATGTACATTTCTGGACAAAAATATGATTCTGGTTGATAAAACCATAATATAAGCTATTTAAACCATTCATTTGGTTTTTTTTTTTTCATTCATATGTAACGGTTTACAGGAAATTCTGCTTTTCAAAATTATAGTTCTTATTATCACACATTTAGTAAAAAATACAAAATTGAAAAGTAAATTTAAGTTTGGCCTTTATGCTATGCTGTAAGGTAGTGTTTCCCAAACTTATGACTTTTGTGTACCCTTTCTAAATTTTTCGTAACCCTACGTACCACTAATAAAAAAATGAATGTATTTTTTACTATAAAAAAAATTGCACAAAAGTTAAAAATCACAACTGGCTGTTGACATTACTAATTATTAGCTGTTAACTCTGCAAAAAATATCCAATAGAAAAATACGTAACCGTAAATTTTCATGGCTAGCTTTATTTTTGAATATTTTTTTTAAAATTTCATTTGTTTCCAGATATTTCGTATAGGCACTCGTACCCCTGCTAAACTATTCCCGTACCCCTAGGGGTACGCGTACCACACTTTGGGAAACACTGCTGTAAGGTATCATGATAAAGTAACCAAATTTTATCACTCTTTCCTAATTTTATCACATATTATCAAACCATATTTTATTGTAAATTTTACCAAAATCAAACCAAAGCGTATCGGTAAAACTCTCCGAGCTTTTTGGTGTTCCCATAGATTCCGAAACACACTAAATTTTACCATATTCTACCAGTTTTGACCATACTTTTTTTCAGTTAATATTCACTTAAAGAAGTATATTAGTAAATATTTGAAAAACCTAGAATAAAATTTTTAAAAAAAATCAGAACAACAATTTTTTTATAATTAAAAAAAAAAAAAAAAATATTTAGAAATCCAGGAAAATTGAATTTTAATAATATGATTCCTTGAAATGGGATTGTACAATATGTAAAAAGAATGGAAAAAAAGAAAGAAAAATGGACAACCTTGAATAACTTTTAATCTAATGATCGGATCTTCACGTTCTAGGACTCAATCTTAATAATTCGAGAGAGTGACCTCAAATGTGCTAATTAAATAGTGTAGACGATATTTTTTAAGTTCTGAAATCAGACACAAAAAAAGCACTTTTTCTCAATAAACATACCTTTCTTATGATGGATTTGGATCTCTGACTTCCAAAATATAGGAGGTAGTCTCAATCGGGGAAATATGGTCCCCTATGTTTGGCCAGAAGGGCGATCCAAAGTTAGAACCCCTTAATGTTAATTTCACTTTTTGCGTATTTCGCCATATCTTTATAACATTTTAAATGAATTGAAAAAAATTTTTGCACACAATTAAGAAATTCATTTGTCCAAAGATAATTCCATAAAAAAGCTAATTTTCTGTAAATATTTATCATTTTTTAAAAATAATAGTTGAAAAATATTGAATTGTAAACAGTTCCTGAGAAATCAAATTTTCAAAATGTCTTATATTTAATATTTGATTTCTCAGGAACTATTCGGCCGATTTCGCTCAAATTTTCGCCGGATTCTTCAAAATAACGTGCAAAAATTGTATACCTTAAAATTCAAAATTTTGTCGACTATTATTAAGTAAAAAATATTAAACAGTAACTAAAAGTTATTTTTGTTCACTTCCCTGACCAAAGTATGGAAGCCATATTTTCCAGATTGCATCTGCGCCCTATCATTTGGGGGTTGAAACTCAAATAAATATTTAAAAAATGGTATGTTTTTTCAGAGAAAGTACATTTTTGTGTCTGATTTTGTAACTTAAAATATCGTCTGCACTAATTAATTAACATGTTTGAGGTCCTTCTCTTGAGCCATTAAGATTGGGTCCTAGAACATGAAGATTCGATCTTTTGATCAAAAATTATTCAGGGTGGTCCGTTTATTTTGTCATAGCTTTTTTTTAAATTTTAAGAAAATAAAACGAAAAATTCAGCCTTTCCATTATTTCACAATATGCTCTGAATACACTACAAAATCCATCATGCTCCGCGAAAGTTTTTAATTATTGCCAATATACTAGATATTAACTCCTCTGTTGAATATAGAAATTTACTCCTAAACTTAGAGACATTTATAAAATTTTCTCAGCGTATATTTATTCTAGAGTTTTAATATGTATGTTCTAAAACAGGGTTTCCAACTTACATGAGGCCGGGGGCCGCAATTAAAAACACCTGTCAAATGGCAGGCCGCAACTTTATTAAAATTTTATCTAGGACTCTTTCATGTTTGAAGGAACATTAAATATTACTGTCAGATTTTTATCAAGTTGTACAAACCAAACGTATTGAATTATAAATTAAATTAGAAGTAGATTTTTAAGCAACATACACGATTATTTTTGTACTTAAATAAATATTTTCTTGGATGCAAAACCTGAGAAATAAATTTTTTTGCGCCGTTGGTTTGTTAAATTTCACAGAAACGAAAAAATTAGGTTTTTTTTTAACTAGGTTTCTTACGAAAATTGTCCACAAAAAATGACAACTAATATATTTTAGTTCGCGGGCCACAGAAAAAGGCTTGGCGGGCCGGATGCGGCCCCCGTGCCGCCAGTTGGAAACCGCTGTTCTAAAAGATAGATATAAATAAAAAAATTAAAACAAAGATCGCGTGCCCCCTCAAAAATTTCTTTCACGCTACGCCAACGGTTATGTGTACTAACATATATCACTAATTTCATCTGCTTTTGTAAATTGTTGTTATATTGTATTTTTAAGAAATGTCAATATACGTTCTAAAATATTTTGGCAATGCCACAAATATGCCAATCTACGCATAAAAATTTCAAAGTAAATAAAACTTTGGGTATTTTACATCATTTTAAAGCTTAAGTTTGTCTATTTTAATCGATTATAGTGCGTGAAAAAAAAAAAACAATATTGCCCTGAATAACTTTTTCTAATCGAATTTTCACGAATTAAATGTCAGTTTTAATGGTTCAACTGAGTGACTTCAAATATATTAATTAATTAGTGCAGACGATATTTTAAGTTACAAAATTAAGACACAAAAACGTACTTCCTTAGAATAAACATTTCTTTTTTCTTAACAATTTGAATTTTTGATCATCTAAATATGAGAGGTAGCCGCTATCTGGAAAATATGGTTCTAATAGTTAAGTTAGAAGAATAGTCGAATATTTATGCTTATCGATGCTAATTTAACTTTTTGTGTACTTTGCTATAGATTGGAAAATCTTAAAGGGAATACAAAATTTTCTACAAACAATTTCAAAATTTTTATATGAAATGTAATATGTAATTTTTATTAATAATTTTTATTAATAATTTTATAATGATTGAAAACATTTTGCGTTGTAAGATATGCAGTTTATTAACGTAGATAGAAATCATAAAATTAAAATTATGCTTTTCTCAACACAATTTCTACCAACGTTATATCTCCGTTTTAATAACATTTTGTAAAGGTTGATCACATTTCATAATGAATTATGAAATTTTGATTTGAATGGTAACTAAATGTTTGCCATTGCATTCGCAAAACTTTTTGTTTGATGAGTTACGTGACTGAGATATAAAAAAAAAATAATCCACAGGAATCGATGACGTTTTCAGCTCAATACTAAAGCTGAATACATAATATATTACAAAAACTATATTAGTCATGAGATATCTTAGTGAATAACATACAACTCTCAAGGTCATTAGATTGTGCATCAGTTTTATGGAAAATCAATAAGGAATAAAAACATCTTTGAAATTTTTATGGGGTTATGTAACAATATTAAATGATTGCTGAGCTCGTGTCGTAAATCTTAACGTCTGTATAGATTAACAAAAGAAGAACAGAAGCCGAACTAAGTTACGTGTAGTAGTTAAAAAGAGTTCAGTTATGCTTTGAGGCGGTGTACAATAAAGTTAGAAAAATGCAGGAAATGAGCATTTTATTTTATAACTTAGTTTGTGTTTTCTGAAAATTATAATCGAAAATTTCATTTAATTGCCCATAAATTCGTATACAATAATGCAAAGGCTTTTTCTATTTAACAAAAATTTTTACTTTTTAATTTAAATACCTTTTCCCTTTTTTTTTAATTACTTTATTTTTCTTTCATTTAACACATGCTACTGTTAAAGAATTTCAACGAAAAACTCAAATTAAAATAGAAAATAGCTGTGAAAAAAAGCATTGTACAGATGCATTTGTGCTAACACTTTTTAAACTCGTAAATGTACTATACATAAAAAAAATTAAAAATCATATTAGGGGTCGCAAATTTAAATTTACATTCATTACGTCCTATCTAAACTTATTAAAGAGAAAGATCCATTTTAAACGGGAAAAAAACATATATTTTAAAATATTTTTTAATTAAAAAAAATAATTATTTTATTTAAACTGTAAACTTATAAAAGAAAAACTTTTTTATAATATTTTAAGAAATTTCTATCTAAAAAATTTTAAAATTTAGCTGTGATTTTCGGAGACCCTTTGAGAAAAAGGAACTTCTAAATAAATAGTCATACTATGATTTTAGATGACGTTTGTTTCACTATTTACGCTTACGATTTCTACTGTTTACATTGTAGTTTTTCACAGCAGGAATGTTATGATAGAGCATAGGGTATTATAGCCATGAAGAAAGAGCCACACACTTCTTTTGAAAGAGCTGTTCCGTACTTTATTTATGAATTCTGCAACGGAATTATTTGCAAGATTTTCTTTAACATAATCGAATGTTATCCAAAAAGAAAAATTTAAACATCCCGATTCGTTTTACCAGATGATACCATATAGAATGTAGGAAGTTTTTAAAATTCTCATAATGAAAACAGTATTTCCAAGAATATGTATATTTCCATATAAACCATTATGATATAGGGAAATATATGAATATATTTCCCTAGAAATTATTTTCCGTAAATTTATACTGTTTAAAAAGAATAAGTTCGTAACGTTCAGTCATCGGTTCGGTACAGTTTTTGAGATATGTCTACTAACTTTGATATTAGTTATGACTCACGACCAGATAAACGTAATAACTCAATTCAAATACAAACGTAATAATTTTCACCTGCTATCTCACCTGGAATTTCAATTTGATTCACTTAAAAATCTTAAACATGTTCTTAACATATTATACAATTAGATAAATTAAGGAGAAAAAAAATTCTTGAATATTCAAAACCCAAGTAATATCTAAAATATGACATCTAAGAGTGAATAACTTATTTTATAGCTATCGTGGAACATGAACAGTCGACCGATTGCTGAACGAAAATTCCAATAATTTTTATTGTATCAATACGGATATGATTCCGTTGATTAAGTTTCCAATTATGGTAGGAATGAAATTTTAAAGAATAACCCGCTACGATGTTAGTAATTATGTTTTATTTTTAACTGTAATTTGGATATTATATATCCAAATTACAGCTATCCATAGTGAAGTAGTCAATATATAAAAACCAATACATTTTTAGCCATTGCCATATTTTTTCCAAAACTATTTTGAGAAAATTTAAATACAACGACTTACTGCATGGTTTATTAAACCATAGGATCCTTTTATCTCTTCTACAACGAAACTGACCTTCGAAACTATATCAATTATTCTAATTTAAGAATTCTGGAGATTACCGGATACGTAAGGAGGGTTGAGGTCGCACTTTCCTAATATAGCTAGTATTCCTTGCATTTTATTGCAGTTTTAAAATCTTTTTCCGTTGAATAGTTTTGTGCTTGGAAAAATATCATCGTTCTTTAGAAAGTAATCATTTTTTGAAAATGTAAAATTAGCCAATTTAGACGATCAACATCACGTAAATCTTCCACTGCTTACTTTAATCAGTTAAATGATTGAATTTCTTAAAGTGATTGTTGTAAATTAAATACACCTGTCATAACTTATTGCTTGAATGGCAAAAATATATCATTTAAGGATATCTTTTTAAACTTGTAAGAAAAATAAAATTTAATGACATGCATAATATTTTAAGCCAAAAAGAAATTTTTATTTTCAATTTTTTATTTCGTTCTCATAATTTAACTGTATTTTCATATTTTGAATTTTTCAATACTTAAAATCAAAGCTTTTACGTGTAGAATCGATAAGTAGTTTAATTTTCCTAAGATACTTTTTTGATAGTGTCGTTAATTATGAGAAATATGTTGTATACATGATAATTTTTATACGAAATTTGAAACATTCCGATAATGTGGGTGCATGAACAGAGGACTTGCTTGTGGTCGGCGTGTGGCCTTCGGAGTTCTTTCGCCAAGAAAAATAGAACAGCCTCAGTTTTGCCGCATAATTTTCCTTAAATATATTTCTAATACTTTTCTCATTATTTTGTATTAATTAAGGTCAAAATAAGTAAAATTAGCATTTTAATAATTTATGGTCATGAAATACAGCATGAAACACCGGTGTCTGTGTTAAAGTTAAAATCTTCCAAACGCGGCTGACTTCCAAAAATTTTTTTCACATTTGCACTTATTTGCAATTATATAGATCTAAAAGAAACATTTATTCAGCATTAAAATTTTTTGATTTACAAAATCAATTATTGATAAATTTTTAAATATAAATAAAAAAAAATTCAAATTTTTATTATTATTATTATTATTTTTACATTTTAGTACAAATATAATTCCGTTAATCTAATAGATTTTTTTAGTAACTATTAGACTATTTTTCGTAATTAAAAATACCAAAAATGTATTTTTGTTTACAATTAGAGTTTCAGAAAAATTTGGAAAAGGGGCACCAATGTACCATCTGCCTTAAAGGGTTAAACTTGGACCAAAGCTTTTATTTTGATAAATATACACACCATCTTTATGAAAAGAATGTCTGGACATAAAAACGGACAAATAGCTCAAAATAAAATAAAAAATTTATTAATTCAAAAAAATGTCAACTTAGCGAGCTTTGTCTACCTATATGAAAATTATTAAAATAAAGTATTAATTTTTATGTTAAGCATATTTTTCAGAGCTCAAACAATGCAACGTTGAAGTAACTAGTAAAACATTAGAAAACTAAATTACAAAAGCTTTTCCCTTCATTTTAATTTAAATTTTAAGAAGTTTCCTTTTAAAGTAAAAAAAATCAATTCTAATAGTGAGGAAATTATCGATAATTCTTTTTAATTTTCCTGATTCGTCTTTGTGAGGCGAATGAATACATCTAATTGGATTCGTAGTGTGATGAAAAGTAATTGCTTGATTTTTTTTCTCCCTCCTTGTTGATGTTAGTTCGTTTAATTGATCATTATCGACTGGATTTTTAGAATCACGTAATAGAATGAGATTAAAGGTTAATTCATTTCGTTTTAAAACAAATTTATTACCGAAAAATCTTAAAAAAGCACGGAATTTTTGATTATTAAGTAATTTTAGTTTGTACCTCAACTAATTTAGAAAAAGAGCCCTTTTTTTACGCAATTACGTCAATGAATCTAAATTTCCGGAAGAACTATTGTATTTGATAAGAAATTTTTAAAAAATAGTTTTAAAAGGTTTTTGAAACATTGTTTTGTTTCCGATGACATAAATAAAATTTTAGCACAATGTATGCAAAAAAAAGATCATATTTTTTTTGCGTAAAATAGAGTAGAACTTATCTTTAATGCTAATAATAATGAATAAAACTGAGATATTTTTAAAAGCTCTAATAACATTATAACTCCTTATATGTGTCAATTTATGCTCTTGTAACGCAAAGAAATGTCTAAAAATATTTACTTGGTATTACAGAAAAGACCGAAAGCGAGAGACAAGACAGCAAATAATCAAAGTAATTTTCGATTTCATCGAGAGAACTGAAAGTTTAAAATTGCAATATAACCAGAAGAACTGACAATTGTTGGCCATATAACTAGAATAAATGACAATAGCTGGATTATATTAAACACTGGTTTATTCTTACATTTACAAAAAACTTATTGGTTTGGTGTGGGCTCACGTAATTAACATAAATATTTAAGTTGAAATATAGGATTTTTTTTTAAATTTCTGCTAATTACCAATAACTCAATGACCTAACTGAAACCTACAATTTTATCTAATCAAGACATAAATTACTGTTCTATAAACTATATGCTTACACTTTAATAAAAATCCGTATTAATGTAACAAAAAAATCGTGACTAGCTTTAGAACACCCAATCAAATTTATTCTTTTCTTTTCGGCCTCATAAGAAAATTTTTCAGAACAGTTTTTACATATCAATCTAATTGTTTGATCTACTCTTTTAAACAATTCAATTTAAAAAGAGTTTTAATCTTTTCAAAACAATCCTTAAGATAATTACCTCTTCTTCTTTTTTGTTGAGTGGAATAAAAAAAAATAAAAAATTTTCTTACTCCATAGTTATTTTCACACAAAATAACTTAAAGTTTGGCCATTTTTTAACAACTTATTAGATTGAAAATTGAAATGAATAGATGCAAAAGCCTATCAACGCCATCTTTCAAAAATATAACAATTCAAAATATAGCAATCATATCAAAATATACCAATATATAGCTTGTTCAAAATATAGCAATCGCTGATATGGACTAACAAACTGATGAAAATGAACGCCCTATGTGACCACTAAGACATTCGTTCCCGCACGTAATATCGTTTACCTTAACTTTTTTATTTTTTATATCCGTCGTTGAACAGCCGGCTCGGGTTTTTGGGTTCACGACTACTAATGTTCAACTCCGTAGCCTTGTAATTTTTAACAAATCCAGAAGACAAGGAAACTCCTGGATCAATACTCCCAGAGGTATTGATTTGTTATGGGAACATGGAGAACTTTGCGACTCGACAGATTTAATGCGCATCAGTCACCATTTACTACACGGGGAGTCTTCGGCCGGCGGGGATCGAACCCACGAACTGTTGGATACGAGCTCAGCGCCCTACCAACCAGGCTATCCCGGCCCAGGGCTAAAGAGAATAGAAGGGCTGGTTCCCTCATTTGAAGAAACTCTCGCCGCGCCAATCCTCCGATTTTCTCTAGTGACGTCACTTTGGCGCAAAGCTTGCACTTTTACTTCAAGAACAGAGCGCTCGGCCTTAATAGCTCTAACTAATATTGGAGCATTTCTTTTTGTGACATATTCTAAGACATTTTTTATTTTCTATAATGACTTTCTTCAGTTTTTGCAGTGAATTTACAAAAAATTAAAACTGTTAACGAAATGTCAGTTTACGCGATTGCAACTTGCAAAAATTCCGATAGAAAAACAAAAGGAAAAAATATAATTTTCCGCGTGTTCCCTAAAGTAAATGAACAACTATGTAAAGAATGGATTCCGAAATGACGCAGTTAATATAAAACAGCAATACGTTTTTTCTATCGTTAAGAACTTTTATAAAAATTCGTTATCTAAATAGAAACCGCCTCGTTACTTCAAAAAGAAAGGCAGGTGAAAAAAATTAAAAAATGGATAAAATCAAAGAAAATTAAAACGTAAGTAAAAAGTATAAATAAAATATATAGTGTAAAGTTGAAATTCTCCTAATTTCATAACATATTTTTTAATGTAGTTATTCTAAACATTTATGATATTTTATAAAAATTATATTCTCTTAAATTTAAAGATCTATAAATTTTATCATCTTAAATTTAAATATCTATAAACAATTGTAAAATTTCTAATGTCATTATGAACCTAAATTATTATTTTGTTTCAGTAATTAGCGTTTAAGGTTGATGTTTCCAAATGATTAAACGTGAACAAATTGCTATTAACGGCATATTTTAAAATCAGGGATTCTAAATTTAACTCAACTTATTGTTATAAAAGAATATGTAGATAAAAAATTGTCGATATATGCTTTCATTTTTCTTAATAATTAAAGTTAAAACTGAACTTTTTAAAATAAAGTATTTACAGTGTCATCTTCGCCAACTAGTAAAATATTTTTATAAGTTTAAAATGGTATTTTTTTAATATAATGGCCAAGAAAGCTTTTTTTAACTATGTTTATGAACGGAAATAATGTGTTAATTACGTAAAGTTTGAAAGCTAATAACCAGAAAAAGTCTAACTTATTTTTACAAAGAGAAAGATGCAAAGTTATCATAATATCTTAGCTTGCTATCTCCGAGATCTGTGGACACAGTGACGTCATGAGGAGGGAAATCGTAGCTTCAGCTCTAAGAGCGGAGTGAACTAGCCCTTCTATTCTCTTTAGCCCTGATCCCGGCCTACATAATCTTTACTGTATGCATTATAAACTAACTAAAGTTTTCAAGTTTTTAATTAATAAATTTTTTATTAAAATTATTCCTTATGTGAATTTTTGAACGCACTGTATTTTTTAACTTAGTTAGACGGCGAATGATATATATATATATATATATATATATATATATATATATATATATATATATATATATATATATATATATATATATATATATATATATATATATATATATATATATATATAATTCAAAAGTATATTTAAAAGAGCGGGTTTTTTTGCCTTTTTGAAAACAGCAGATATCATCGTAAAAGAAAATAATTTTTATTTATGCGACTTTGAAGCAACAATACAAATCAAACATGCATTGAATCATTCATAAAAAAAACGGAAAATTCCACGATTTTGTCATACATCTATCATGAAAATGAAATAACTAAATTATTCATATTCTTCGAAATGAGCTAACAATTGCCAAAGAAAAAGAAGAGATTTAAAGCGAACAATTTGGAGAAGAATATTTTTTTCCTTTTTGTTTGAAGTAGTACTGTATTTGATCAGGTGGCTATCATTGCTTTAAATGTAGCTGACATAGATGGCATAACTCCAGTATACATTTACCCTGTCGTAAAAATGAGGCTTTATAAAAAACTTACTTTGTATTTTTGTATTCTGAAATTTGTCTATGAAATACAAGAACGATATCTCACTGGATATTAAATGCGATAATTTCTTTTTGTAATTATGCACTTTGCGAATTTATTTTATATCTTAGAGAAATCTAAATATCGAAAATTTCTAAAAGATGTTTAATAGATAATGCTAGAAATGTTTTTAAAATCAAACGTTTCCAAAAAAAAAAAAAAAAAAAAAAAAGAAAGAAATAGCTAATTACAAAAAATGCATAAACAATTAGCTAAAGTTATTACTAAAAAATGAATGCGAGAAAATCTCAATGCAAATTTTGAATAATATATAGAATAATGCAATATATATTAATGAATAAAATAGTAGAATGCATATAAAATAAGCAATACTGAAATGATAAAACCATCTAAAATGATTTAGAATAAAATGTATGTGCTAAATACATATTTTACACCAAATATTAGTAATTTAAAGCATTGTAAATTAACAACTAGTATATTGTATGTTTAAAGAGTAAGTATAATTACTGTGTAAAATTTTATAGTTATTTGATTTTTGTACAATTCTTTTTAATCCAGCGGGTAATTTAATAATAGTAATTTAAACACATTACAAATTAACAATTAGTTTATTGTGTGTTTGACACGTTTTCTTAAAGTTAGTAATGTCTTTATTGTTTGTTTGCAAAATTCCTACTACTTAAAAATTTTTGTAAAATTCTTTTTAGTAAATTAGCCAATGGATGTTCAAATTTAAAAGAGTGACTTTTATTCCGTTATTCTGAAATTTTTGCAGAATATTGCTCTGAGAAAGAAAGTATGATCAAAGCTACCCTAATATGGTAACCGTGTTTCTGGCTCTATGGGAACACAAAAAATGCTCGGTAATTTTTACCAATGTGCGTTAGTAATAATTTTGATAAATTTAAAAATAAAATATATTTTTTTATATAATACGTGATAAAATTTGTTAATTTTATCATGATAACTTAGAATATGGCTTAAAAACCATTTATTAGGTTAAATTTATGTTTTAGTTTTGTATTTTTTACTGAATGTGAAGCAATAAGAGCTATAATTTAGAAAACCAGAATTTCCAAAAAACCATTAACATATTAAAAAAAAATTACCAAATGAATATCGTATATTTTGGTTTTATTAACCAAAATTAAAAGTTTTTTTTTTTTTTTTTTTTAAATCAGAAATGTTATTACCATAGAATATGGTAATTTTCCAGACTTTTTTTCTCCGTGTGATAAAATTGAAAAAGACGACTTAAAAATAAAAATTACAACAACAGTAATAATTAATTTTAAAGTTATGACTAAAATTAGACTAATTAGTAGTTGAGCTTCTGAGTTATAGTTCGTCTCTTAAACTGTTATTTAAGGATGTTCTTCGAAACTTTTACTTTTAAAGAAATATAAAAACGCTTCTGTTTAGTGTTACGAAAACATGAGTTTTAAACGACGCATATTATCTTGTTTAAAGCATTGTCTCAACTTCTAAACAAATAAATATTTATTATACTTTAAAAATATATTTAGCGAGATTTTTCCATTTTTTAATGAAAATATTTTAAAAAATCTGTGACTGATTCTAAATTTTTGCAAATATTGTTTTGAGTCAATGATCCAGTATCGTGCAAATATTTAAAAATTAGATCACAAAAACTTTCCATTTAAAAAAAAAGTGACTTTTTCCTATATTGACATTTTTTATGTGTTGAAAAAATTGACAAAATATATAGGCAAAAGATGACAAAACAGTTATTAATAACTGTTACGAATTCACAACAGTTGTTAAAATGACATACATTTTTTGTTATAAAACGCTGTCTATTGTGAAAAAATCACCATCAGAAAATAGTCTTATAATATTTATTATAAGGATGTACGATTATAGAATAAACTGTTCTTTTTTTATTATTTATTCATTCTTTAGTAACTAATTTTTTTTAACAAATATGCAATCTAGATATATTGTGCTATTAACATAATGCATCGAATAGCCCCCGAAGAAAGTATTACAACCATAAAGGAAAACTGGTGCAAAAGAAACTTTTTAACTTTAATGAAACAGCGACATTATCGTAATTAGAGTAAAAGCATTGATAGAAAGTTTGCATTTGAAAACTTTTTTGACCATATTAATAAAAAAAAGGACGTCGCGCGCTACAAGTAACAAAACTGCAGAAGTCACAACTTTTTTCCGAAGTTGTAGTGTACTGCTCTATTTTATAAACAAAGTAATGTAGAGTGCAGTACAAAAAACAGTAGTTAGTAGCGATTCCTTGCAACTAGTTTTACCGTTAATTTAGTAAAGAAACAAGGCTCAAACGCAACGAATTTTTCTAATCAGATTGGTGCAATTCTTCACAGTTCTGTCAACAAACGCAATGAGAATTCTCTTGGTCGAGCGTTCATAAAAATTACGTCCGGTGCTCCAAAGCAACAAGTTTTTTTCCCTTTACTCAAGCCATTATACACCGAAGAGCCATTACATTATGACCACTCTGCTAACAACATGTAGGACCAACTTTAGCCCTCAAAACTGCTAGCACCCGCCGTGGCATTGATTCCACAAGGTGCTGATAGGTAGTCTGAGTTATCTGGTACCAAGCGCTCACCAACTGGTCCTGCAATTCCCCCACATTGCGAGGGGGTAGCGTGGCAGCACGAATTTGGATTTCCAAGTAGGACCACAAATGCTCTTTTGAATTAAGGTCAGGTGAATTTGGGGGCCAAGACATGACTTGAAAGTCACTGGAATGTTCCTCGAACCAATCCATGACGATTCGACCCTTATGACATGGTGCATTATTCTATTGGTAAACACCATCCCCTGCAGGAAAAACTGTTGAACCTGGTCTGCAACTATGTTCAAGTAGCTTACAGACGTCAGGGAATGTTCTATGAGGATTATGGGTCCTAATGTGCCCCATGAAAACATTGTTCCTGGGCGAGAAACCATAAAAACCTGGGCGAGCCCATTGTTATAGATGGAGGGTGGTCATAATGTAATGGCTCTTCAGTGTCTATAAAGACTTAACTAGGGGGCCGGGATAGCCTGGTCGGTAGGGCGCTGGGCCCATGTACAAGAGGTCGTGGGTTCGATCCTCTCCGGCCGAAGACTCCCCGTGTAGTAAATGGTGACTGATGCACGTTAAATCTGTCGAGTCTCAAAGTCCTCCATGTTCCCATAACAAATCAATACCTCTGGGGGTACTGATCCAGGAGTTTCCTTGTCTTCTGGATTGGTTCAAAATTACAAGGCTACGGAGTTGAGCATTAGTAGTCGTAAACCCATGATATTGGGTCGGCTGTTCAACGACGGTTATAAAATAAAATATAAAAATATTTTAACTAGAAGTTCCGAATAATCGCTCATTTATCACTTTGATCATAAATTCAAATGCGAATGTACAGAGCGAAAGAAAAAATGGATTACTCTGAATGATTTTTAATCTAATCGGATCAACATATTCTAGGACTAAATCTTAATGATTCGAGGGTGTGACCTCAAATATGTTAATTAATTAGTCTACACCATATTTTAAGTAACGAAATTAGACACAAAAGCACATTACCCAAAATATAGATTGTAGCCACAATCTGAGAAATCTTGCTCCAATAATTTGGGCAGGGGAATTTTTTGTGTATTTTGCCATATCTCGAGAACTTTAAAGGTAAACGAACATTTTTGTACTCAATTATAAAATTCGTTTATCGAAAGATAATTTCAAGCAAAATATTACTTTTATTAAATATTTATTATTTTATTTAATAATAATAAAAAAATTGAATAGTTAGGTATAAAATTTTTGACATCATATTAAAGAATGTAAGTTTTTATGGTCAAATACAACACTTAAGCAAAATCGGTCGAAAAGTGTCTGAGAAATCGAATCTTAAAGTCGAGTTTTTAAAATTCGATTTCTCTACCGATTTCCCTGAGATTTTATATTTTGCCACATAAACTTACATTCTTTAATATGATGGGAAAACTTTCGCTTAAGAAGTTCTCAAGATATGGAAAGAGTAAAATGAACCAGGGTCCAAAGTTCAGATCTCTCTCCTGACCAAACTAAGGGGATCATTCCCAGATGACGGCTACTCCCTATATTTTGGGGGTAATAAATCGAAATCTGTCGAAAAAAGGGTATATTTATTAAGAAAAGAGGTTTTGTGTCTGATTTCGTAGCTTAAAAAATCGTATGTATTAATTAATTAGATATTTGAGGTCACCCTCTCAAACCATTAAGATTAAGTCCTAGAATTGGAACGATTAGTAGATGAAAAGTTATTCAAGGTGGTCTGCTTATTTATTTAATTATTTATTTATTTTTTTATTTTATATATTTTTTGTACATTAAAAGAATACTTGTTGTTATATCAATGGAAGGAAACCTATTCTTTTTGTATTTCTATTTCTCAGAGAAAATAAAAGAGAACACTTCACAAAATCACAAATACTTATAAATTATTAGCATTTCCTAAATTAACTAGTCTCTGTCGAATAAGGCATAAAAAGTTTAAAAAAAAAGGTTAAAAGAAAAAATTTATAAAAAATGGTTAGTATAACAAACTAGCTCATATATAAACAAGAATGAATAATTCTTAATAATACCTCATGTTTAAGCCATTTTTTTATTATTTAAAATCATTCAGAATACGGGTGGGAATTAAGTTATTCAAAAAAATCGTCTCTCAAGAGTAGTGACTACATTTCAAAAGTTGTTACTATTTTTTAAAAAGAGTAGTTGTAGTTGAAGTTAACTGCAAAAATAACGTTCCACTGCTTTAATATCTCAAAAACTCAAAATTTAAACATATCAGATATTTTTTTTAAACTCTTAACGTTCATTGATCCTTGAATTATGAATTTTTTTTAACGTTTCTATGGAGAAAGTAAGAAATGTTTTGAAAACATTTTTTTTTTATTTAATTTAATTAGGTTGAGAACTTTCGTATCATGTTTTAGATAACATTAAAACCTTTAATCTTACCCTTTTTTTTTACAGTTGTAATGCTACATTTTATCATTCATCCATTCATATAATAATCTGCATCATTCAATTCTAGATTAAATGTGTTTAAGTTATAGCGTCACAACGATAAATTCATTGACACAAAAGTAATATTATTAAATATACATGTACACACACGACGAATGTTTTTTTCTTCTAGAGATACAATTATTTAGACTTTCTCGAATCAGAACTATCTCGAATCAAAAAGGAACTCAATCTCGATATTTTTTTTTAATTTTATTTTATTGCTTGATTTTTTTTTTCAATTACATTTTATTTATATGTTGTTTTTTACGTTTAAATGTTCTACTTTTAAAAACGTTTCTACGTTTAAAAGTTACATCATGCGATTTTTAACATTTAAATATTACATTATGTGGCCTTTTTTTTTTTATCTATATTTAAGTCTTCTACATTTTAAAGTCGAAGGCAAAGAAAGTAAAAGTTTATAAGTTTCATGAAAACTGAAATAAAATGTTTAATAAATTCTATAATTTTTAGTTCATTTCTTAATGACGAAGTGACAATTTTATGATAAAATCTGTTGTTCTAATATCAAGATTGCTATTTAAATTTTAATATCTTAAGCAAGACATTTTGAAACAAAACTTCAAATTAAACGAAAAAAATATTATTATTGCGTAACTAAATAGAACATACTTTTAATTTTAAAAACTTTATGTTTATTTGTAAACGCTAAATTACAATGAAATAAAAAAAAACTCTTTTAAAAGTATAACAATTTGGTTGAAATTGAATGCCCCTGCATTAAGAGGCCTACAATACAAAAAAACACGAAGAAAGTTAAGAAAAACAATAAATTTCATTTATTGCGCATAAGCTGCAAGTAAATAGAACTCATTAAATAAGTTCGAAAAGAAGATAAAACAAAGAAAAATTACAGAGAAATGAAAAATCATTTCAAAGTAATGCTTTTTTAAACTGTATATATATATATATATATATATATATATATATATATATATATATTTATATTGTTCTTAACAAAATTTTGATGATATGGTATTTATTATTGGTCAGCACAATACCTTTTAAAAAGTTGGAAAATAAAAGCGTCGCTTTGTTACATCAGGAGAAATCGCGCTTAATAGTTTTCAGATATTGCATTGATTTTTTTTTTTTATCAAAATTTTTAAATAATAAAGTTATGTGATTTGCGGTTTTGAATAAAGCATAAAAAATACACATTTGTCAGCTAATAGATTTTTAAAAAAAAAATTAATTTTCTACTATTTAAACTAATGAAAGCTGATTCGGATGATGAAAATTTACAGTTAACGTTAATAGCTAAGAAACAAAGATATTTATCAAAAATATAAAACTGTTTGATTGCAGAATTGTATTGGTATAATATTGTCAGAAAAAAAAGAATATAGAATTTAAAATACCGAATGCTTTATGTCACAAAATCTGATTGGGTGACGGCTTTGTATTTTGCATGAACCAATAGATAATAATAATAATAATAAAGTAAATAATGGAAAAATTAAGATTTGATTAATTAGAATAAATTAATCAGATTATATTAATTAACAAATTGGAGTAAATAATGCAAAATGAAAAAAAAAATTATATAAAGAGGTTTAAAATATTTATCATTTTCTCTCTCCCTTTCCCCCCTTCGGTAGAGAGGAAAAATGACCCTAAAATTATTTCGAAGTATGGTTAAAGAATAAAAGATTTCTGATTATAATGTTAGAATAAAATTTTAACTATATTTACAAAAAAAAACACACAATTTAAGTTCTCAGTACATTTTCAAAAGCGTTTTATTTCGAAATGGTCTTCCTTCTTTCCCATTTTTTTTTTCCAATTAATTTGCGGTCAAGTAATGCACCATTTTCGAATTCCAAAGTTTCTTATCGAATCGAGAAACTGATAATTCACTCAAAGCTGGTCTGAGGTTTTGCCGTATCTCATAAAAGGTCAACGTCTTTGAGGCGATTTTCTTCTCTTGGAAGATACGAGACTTGAAGAAAACTCTACTTAAAAATATATGTTTTGAGAAACAGAAATTCATATCACTCTCAAGAGAAACGGACTTTTTCGTGCATATAAAACGATTTTTAGTGGCATCATTTAATAGAATTGCAAACAATAGCTTTATGTAAATATGCTTGTGAGGCTATTGGCTTCCAATGTATACAAGTTGTGTCATTTATCTGTAAGGAATGCTTTGGAATAAACTACCAAATTTTAAACAGTTTAAAAAAGCATTACTTTGAAATGATTTTTCTTTCCAATAGTTAATTTAATAATTTTTTTTACCAGATTCAAATATAATATTTTAAAGTAAGAAAAAGAATACAATTTTAAAGCAGACAATTTGAGAAATCGTGTTCTAATTTCCAAATAAAAAATCTGTTTCAGGTTATAGCATGCCAGTCTAATTCATAGGTTCCCAACCTTTTTCGAATCACTACCCACTTTATAAGTCAAAAGATTTTCAGAGTCTCCTAGAGAGAAAAAGACAATAATAATGAAATGATAAATAATAAATTTTTTCCCCCATTTTAAGACTGTGTTTTTGCACGAACCAGAATGTAACAAACAGTATAAGCAAACACCATAACTAAGCACACCTTTCATCGTAAGAAAAATAACTAATGAAAAAAAGAAAAAACCATTAATAAAAAAGATAAAATAAATAGAAAGAGTTTGTCTACAAAATCTACCATTTCGAAACATTTTATTCAAAGTTAAATGGCAATTTAAACTCACGCAATTTATTTAAGTTATAAGCAACCTAGACATTACTACAGCAGGCTAGACATTTTTCTTCTTTTTGCTTTTGATTGTTTAAATGACGTGATACCAAATACAGAATTTCAAAAATGAAACAATTCATTTATTGAAATTGACCAAAAATAGTTTTGTTACTATCTTTTGTATAATATTAGCTTAATTCACTCTTCAGATAACAATTTAAAAAATAAGTAAAGTAAAAATTAAATGTATTTATCACGAGATTTAAATAAAATCATGCTAAAATTGAGAAAAACGTGTCTTTGTTTAAAAATATCATTAATAATAAAAAATGAACATTCTGTAGTAAAAGATCTTTGGCTGATGCATCAATTGTTTCAATAAAAAACATAATACTTCAAATATCCAAGAAAATTGTTAATTGTTAGAATGTATTTTAATGTATTTAAATCTAGAATTTACTATACGCAGAATAATATTATGTGCGGGTGATTCTTTTATGAACTCTGCTCCTGACTTGCACCGACCACATTGCTGACGTAAAATATCCTCAGTGGTTGACTGATCATACATTAGAATCCCCTTGGCGTCGGACTATAACCTTTTGAGGTTTTCGTGATTTTCCTATCCATGTAACGCAATTATCGGTTAGTTCCATTAAAAAGTTCTCCATGAAGGCTAGCTGGTCCCATTGCTTGATCGAGGAGTTCTCTTGTCTTTTGTGTTGGATTCAAAATAACAAGGCTACGGAGTTGAACATTGATAGTCGTAAACTCAGACTTGGGTCGGCTGTTCAGCGTTGGTTATAAAATAAAATAAAAAGATATTTCAGCAGTGTTTTTTTTTTTTTCCCTTAATTTCGGAAACAAGAAAAAGTCTGTGTTCACATCTGAAAAATTCCTATTGAAACGCAGCCAAACTTAATTAAAGAGCATGGTCGAAAACATAGGGTGAGACGAGATATGACCCCTCAGAGTTCATGTACAACTGAAATTAAAAAAGTTTCTGGAAGATGTGCATGCTTGACCCTATGGTTAAGACGTGAGACTCATAGCTGAGAAAAGAGGGGCTCTATCCCAGCTGATGACATTCTTAATTCTCATTTCTTGTAAATATATATATACTTTATAAAATCAATAACTTAGTAACTAAAAAACTTACTTAATAATTTTAAATTATGTTTTTTTCACAAGCTAAAAAGGAGATTTTTAAAAGCAATAATTATTAAAAAAATTACATTGCTTTTGAAGTCAAAATTCTTACAGAAATAAAGATAATAATTTTATTTCAAAAATTTTTTTTAAAAATTCTTTAATTTTTTTCTAATTGGAACCAGCAAGCAACACCATCGTGGGTAAATCATTACATTTCATTAAACCATAATTCAGAATCCAATCAGAATTCAATTAGGATCGACACACACGCGTATTGTCGCTTACAGATATCCAATTAAATCTGATCCGAAAATTAATTCAGTTCGGTAATAAACCAAGCCTAATTGATAAAGACGTTAACCCGCCTAATACGACCACGTGATTTTGGGCAACCATGAAATTTAATTCAAACTCGAAGTATTTTAAAACATTTTTAAATGTTTTTTCTTTAATTTTTGTTTATTTCAATTACAAAAGAAAAGTATTTTTTGGAGGAAAATTCAAAAGAGTATCTTTTGATTTCGGAGTGTAGCAACCTTATCTAAGCAACCCGAATGTTGGACCGCACATGGCTAGGTGCTTGGCCAAATTTCTGCGGTATCATGCACAGAAAGACCTTTTTTTCAAAAAAATTTGCACGACTTGGTTTATTATAAACTCGTATCGACTCGTATTTCCAAAAACAATAATAATAATAATAAATAAATAAATAAAATATCTTCAAATAAGTATCCTGATTCTAACCGAAAATCTTAATTCTAAGATCTGGCCTAAAATAGTTTCTTTCCAGTTTCATTTTAATTTTTTTTAAAAATATTTTTTATGTCTTAAGATTAATGTTTTAAATATTTTTGAATGATCCTTACAAAATCTAGTTTTTACTGTAAAAATGAACATTATGCTATTTACAGTGTTAAAATATTTAAAAATTATTTTAATATGTAAATTTAGAGGCAAAACGACTGGTATTTGATAGATAAAAAAATATTATTTCTACACCAGGCTTCCGCCGATCACATCCTGAACTGTCTTGGTCTTCTCTGGGAAGACATTAACTCTACACCTCTTTTGGTCTTTGATTTTCTTCAGGTCAACGGGTTCATAGATCTGGTCTGACTTCGTCAGGCCAGAAAGGGATAAGCAACAACAACAAAAATATTATTGCAATATTTTGTTCATGATGTTTCTCAAAAATTTTAAATTTTAATTATAAAATTATTTTCTCTTTGATTCATAAGCAAACTAAATATTAACTATAAATTACATTTATAATTTTAGTTACTTTCTTTGAGAAACATAACTCAATTACAAAAAAAAAAAAAAGTATAATTGACTTATATTAAAATCAGCTACAAATAAAATAATTTATTTAAAGAAAAAAGAAATTCTACAAAATTCGTTTTCAAAACTTTTTTTTAATGAAAACTTATATTAATTCGAATCCGATTGTCTAGATGAGAAAACATGACCCCCCCTATAAAATCTCCTAAAAAAGTTTTGTGATGATCTTGAACCTAAACGTCTGAAATACAAACAACAAACTTCTTCCATGATTTATCAAAAAATAAAAATGTGTTCCCTTTTATGTAACAACAGCAATTCTGATTCCTCTCACACTTTTAATTTAGATGAGGTACATTGAAACAAATATGTTTTTAACAGTTACCAGAACGTCTCATCGTAAGATTAGATAATTTCTTTGGCCTCAAGATAAAGGTGTTCGTGTACTCATCTTCAGTCAATATGTTACGCAACATAATGTTGAATAAATATCGCCTATAAATAGATACACCTATATTGCTGCCTTTAAATTTCAGATAAGAGCACCGAATTGAATAACAAAATTGATCATACAACATAACACTTAACTTAAAGCATGACCTTGTTTGGGATTCTAAAACTTGCAGTTTGAATCCTTAATCGTTTGGAACACTTTAAGCGTCTATCATCAAGGTGAAATTTCAGATTGATTTGAATTTACTACTTTCAGCTTCTCGTGAGAAGTTGTTAAAAATATATGATGATACGAGTTATTCCCCACCTTTGCTACAGTAAAATTAAAAATCGTTCTTGATAGGCCTAGCTAATTTATCTTCTCTAGGAATGTCAACAACAAAGTTATGGCGCCATTTGTTATTCTTGTTCCACAAAAATTAGAATAACTTGTTATACAATGAAAACGTTTGTAACGAACTAAGAATTAAACTACGAAATGGGCAGGAAATTTCATTTACCTTTCTGTTATGACGCGAAATTATTTAAATTAGGATTTTCTTTTATTTTGACATTGAAGGTCTAAATGAAATATACGTATAAGATTTGCTTGTAAATGAGTTTTTAGTAGCAGATTAGATCAATTTATTGACATTAGTGTGGTAAAATTAGATGTATTTTTTAAAAATTTCTACGACCGATTGATTTTTGGTTAAAAAAATTGCATTATCACTTAAATAAACTGAGATAATTGATATTGAAGCGAGGCAAAAAATTTCGAAAACAATATTGAAAAATACAATTTTTTTAAAAATATTTATTGTAATTATAATTATTGCCAACTCCTTCGTAGCTCAGGACATATTTTTAGCAATTTGTAATACATATTTTAAACAATCAGGACATATTTTTAGCAAGGCGTAATTCCACCTATTTTAAAATGTTTTATTTGAGTTATTGTAATTACTAAAAACAGTTACTTTCGATTCATCGTGAAATTCTTCTAGTCTTAACATTTTATTGAGCTTTAAAATACGATCAAAATCACTGGGTGCTAGACCTAGAAAATTTTATGAAAGCGACAGATAATTCAAACTCTGATTCATTAATATTTGCCATTATTATGATTTTCCGAAATTAATGAGCCAGAAATGGCAGATTTATGGGTCGGTCGGATGATGTGATAGATCTTTTTCTTCAACAGAAGAATTCTTCTAGAACTAAATTAATTCGTCAAATGAATGACCCATTTCTCGCAAAGATTCTGAATACCTAAATGTTCTTTCTTTCATATAAATTATTTCTTTCTATTTAGTTTGAACTTCCTCCCCTCGAATATAGTAAAAGGCAAGAATCTAAAAATGTTCGAAATTTCTATGAGCAAGTAAGTTATGATAAGCTGGTCTATTTTTCTAGCCCAATATTTTGTTTAAATATTGGGTGACAGAAGTAGTGGCGATCGGGGTTTTTAGACCAGTGTTTGGCCCCATTTTAAAAAAGGACTGTGGCAAAAAGTATTGGTGACCAAAATATGTATGCTTAGCTATGCTGATATATTGCAAATTAATTTCTGAAATGACTCATGTAACATTACATTTCGGTCACTTTTACGCTTAAAACATGAATCACAGATAGGGTTAATGCTCAATTCTTAAATGCGGGGCAAGATTTCCTTAAGCTAAAACAGGTATCCCCCAAAACGAGTTACTAAAAACGCAGTAAAATGATGAAAAGTATCAATTTATGCATTAAAAAAAATTCCATAGTTGAAGAAATGTCATTTTTATACGATTATTAAATCACCAAACAATTAGCATAATTATTGGATATAAAAATTTTTTTTAAAGCTTTTATCAAAGTTTTACCATTTAATTAAAAAAAAATGAAATATGAAAATTTTCAATAACTCATTGTTCAGTTTTCATTTTTTTAAAGTAATAACTTATGACGTTCCTGTTACATTTATATTAAATTCGGGATCAGTTTTGCATTCCGATATACAAATGGAAATTTTTTTTTCTCGGTGATTTTACTTTCCAGATTTTTTTGTTTTTTGTTTTGTGTGAATACTAATACTTTAGTGTGACACAATGGACCCTACGGAAAATGCATTTAACTTTATTTAATGCCTTTTCACATAAATAGTTGTTAGTAATTGAAAAACGCACACAGCAAATTTGGGAAACTGGTACTGAGGAATGGAATTCTTCCACCTGATTGGAACAACGCAAAAGTTACCAATTTGTCAACTGTTAAAACAACAGTCCCGAAAAACATAGGTTTTGGCAGAAAAACTCGGATTTCTTTGAGAATTCTAACAATATTTTCGGATATAATAAAGATATTAAATTTGCTGATAAGGTTCAGAAAAGATTTTAAAAAAAAACATATCCCTTCCCTAAAAGTCCATTTTAATTTATTCAAACCACAGATAATAAAATTTTAAAAAAAATACGCTTCTTTAACCCGTTTTTTCATTTAAATTTGAAGTTATGGATTTAAAGTGTAATGAATTTGGCAGAAAAAATAACCTCTACAAAAATATAAATGAATAAAATAAAAAAAATAAAAAAATTCCGGATGCCAAAATTTTTTACCTTCGTGCAACTAAACCACAAGCTATAATGATGCTTTTTCCAACTTGTTTTTAAGTGATTGTAAAATTGTGCGTAGAAAATAGAATAAATTTGGCTGGAAAAGTTTTTAAAAAATACCACCAGAAAAGAACTAAGAAATACTCTCCTAAATAATTAAAACTATCCTTTAAATCAAATTAACAGTAATAAAACTATAAAAAAATGTATCAAAAATATTGAAAAAATGTACCCCCAACCGAAGGCAACTTGCTCCTGAGTGCGCCCCTGTGTACTAAGATCAAGTTATGTGTACCTAATTTTAAAAAAGTCGTGTTACATACTTGAAATATAGATAAAATGATATACTGCTACATGACATTTTTATTTAAATGGTTGTTCGGCACATCTACTTTTCTAAACCCAAAGTTTTCTTTACAAATGTGAATTCGTCACTGCTCGGTGTCATTCTAAGTGACGTCAATCTTTGATAACTCTTCTAAGCTTCCATAAATGTCCACCAAGTTTTGACGTAATTGTAACATACTGTAAATTAGCAAAAAGAAAAGATAACCGTTTGATTTGTGGCTTACGATGAAGGTTAACAAATTAGACGTTATTGCGTACGTTTTATGAAACAAAGTATTTTTTACAATAAAATCAAATCTTACTGTGCTTTTATTTTCTAAATTAAATTTTAAGCATGGAATAGTTATTACTAATTACGTGCATTTTATTTTAGACAGTTTATTGCAGAAAAGAAATAAAATTTATCGTAGTATGAGTGCTTGGAAAACATACTTAAGTGCACGCTGGTGAACCACAATGCACTATTGTATGCGACATCGCTTATTCATTGCTTATTAGTTAAAATATTTACAAAATCAATAGATTCTTATATTTTAAGACCGCGACGACATAATGGGTTAGAAACTGAAATGTCTATGTAAAGGAAGGGGTTTTATCTCCGATACTGATGGCTTGAAGCCTTCTCAATTTCAGATCAATGGATAGCAGCTTATTTAGAAAGCAAATGCACTGTGCTGACCACGTTATAGGCATCATGATGCTGGTCGGAATATTATTGTTCAGCCTTGACTTCTATAATACTATTGGCAAACAAGTGGCTTTGTTCGAAAACCGTTAAAAGCATTCAGTCAAGTATATTTCAAACTATGCTTCACCGACTTTTTGATTGATTTCATTTATATTTTGTTATACTCCATTAGAATAAGTGCTATGTTTAATTAATTTACAAATTTTATATTGATTTTACATATAAGTATATATACAACACATTCCTGGAGTGTATGACTTCATTTGTTCGCAAGAAAATAGTTAAAATCGACAAATCGATTAAAGTACAACACTCTTTTTTCTTCAAATGTAGGGACTAGTTTACTGTAATGATATGTAGGGACCTAATTGACTGTCGAATTATTCGTACATTTAATGAATAACTAAAACAAATGTAAAAAAATGCATTTTATGGAATGCATTATAAAGAAAATATTTAATAATTGTGGCTTTCTAGTGGTCAATTTAAAAATGCTTCTAATGAGTGACAGTATGGATTAGTAAATTAAGAGATAACGTTTTATTGATAAATTGAGAATATATTTAAAGTTAATGAAAAATTATACATTACTAGTAACCTTGACATTTATCATGGCATATATGCATAATATACACCGAAGAGCCATTACATTATGACCGCCCTGCTAATAACATGTAGGACCACATTTAGCCCTCAAAACTGCTAGCACCCGCCGTGGCATTGATTCCACAAGGTGCTGGTAGGTAGTCTGAGTTATCTGGTACCAAGCGCTCACCAACTGGTCCTGCAATTCCCTCACATTGCGAGGGGGTAGCGTGGCAGCACGAATTTGGTTTTCCAAATAGGACCACAAATGCTCTATTGGATTAAGGTCAGGTGAATTTGGGGGCCAAGGCATGACTTGAAAGTCACTGGAATGTTCCTCGAACCAATCCATGACGATTCGACCCTTATGACATGGTGCATTATCCTGTTGGTAAACACCATCCCCCGCAGGAAAAGATGTTGCCATGAATTGGCGAACCTGGTCTGCAGCTATGTTCAAGTAGCTAACAGACGTCAGGGATTGTTCTATGAGGATCATGGATCCAAATGTGCCCCATGAAAACATTGTTCCTGGGCGAGAAACCATGAAGACCTGGGCTAGCCCATTGTTATAGATGGAGGATGGTCATAATGTAATGGCTCTTCGGTGTATATTTAATATGCTTTGCATTTGCATTGAAATTTTATTTTAAATATTTAACTGAAATCTTAGGAACTGCAGTGGGAAATTGAGCTGTATTAACCCTATTTAGGATTTAATTTATTTAATGATTTTAAAATGTGTAATTGAAAGAATGTAATAGTTTTAGAAGAAATATTTATAAAATAAATTGAATAATGAAAATGGACATAAATAGCAATACGGCATGAGAAGAATAGTACTTTTAAATAAATTACGGAAAAATTTACAATTTCTTATATATTTCTATAACCTTGTTAGCCCAAATTTTTATGATGATTATTTGATACTCGTATTTGTCAAGCATTATTTCAAAAGTAAATGTACATTTTTACTTAAAAAGAACATTATATTGATTCTATATTATATTAAGTGACATATTAATTATGAAAATAATTTTTGAACTATAAAAATTTTTCTCAAATAAATTATTAAAAACTACAATCAACACAAAATAGGAGTTATTAAATTATTAAACATGAAATTTAACACTTTTTCTTTATTAAAGAATAGGTAAGAATTGAAAAAAAAAATATTTAAAACAATCCTAAAACTGTATCAAAATAATTTGAGGGGATACTTTTAAATAAATTATAGAAAAAATTATTTATATATTTCTATAACCTTGTTAGCCCAAATGTTTGTAAGGATTATTTGATACTCATATTTGTCAAGCATTATTTCAAAAATAATGTTAATTTTTACTTAAAAAGAATATTATATTGATTCGATAATGTATTGATTCTATCTTATATTAAGTGTCATATAAATTATGAAAATAAATTTTTTTAATTATGAAATTTTTCTCAAATAAATTTTCAAAAACTGCTATCAACGCAATGTAGAATTTTTTTAATTACTAAACATGAAATTTAATAATTTTTTATTAAAAAAAATAGGAAAGAATTAAACAAAAACTATTCAAAACAACTCTGTAACTGTATCAAAACAAATATGAAAAAAAAAGCTATCAAAATAAAATAGGATACCGTTTTATTAGGATTTAAGAAAACATACTACCAAAGCAAATAAATATTTTTCGCTCTAACGCAAAATGTTACAAATGGAATATTTCAGGTACAATATTGATAAAGAATGCAAGACTTGTCATCATTTGTGTTTATTCATATCCTATTGGTAAATCATGTCCTTGTTTTTATCGGCGTGGATCTCTTATAACCCGGATTTGATTTGCGTGAAGCATTTATTAACTTATAGCATCTGAAAAAACTATTTGAATATTGCCTACCAGATTGTTTATAGTATTTCATTCAAATTTTAAGCGAAAATTATGCTTCATAATTTCTATAAGAAGTATTTCAAAATTATGTTTTAAATTTTGAAATTTAAACAAACGAAATATGTACATCCCAAAATTATTTTTATACTTGGTGCTTTATTTAAGAATTACACACTGAAAAGTATAATCATCACTGCTATAAATATATATCACTGCCGTGTTTCTGGCTATGGATAGTGTTTTCTACACTAGGGAGCGCTGAAAGCTTGGTGCCGCTTATGCTTCCAGGTTACTGTTTCCGGTTTATTTCAAAGCCATTTGGCTCACAACGTGTCAATAATATATGCCAACTTTCAAATTTAAGCCTGAATTATAATGTATAAATTAATCTTACTCCTCGAACAATATGCTAACACTAACATAAAATGGTGCATATTTTGCAACACGAACAAACAGTATTAAAAAAAAAGGAAACAGGCCAAATTATGACTGCCAAAAAAGCGAGTTATTCAAAATCTAGTAACCATGTCACCTTTTTTAACAATATATCTCTAAATAACTAAAACAAATTTTAACTTCAAACTCACCAGAATTACATAATAACATTAATATCTTATAAAATACGGCAGATTTGAGCTCAGAAATTATCTAATTTATTTATTTTATTGAAAACAAAATTATCCGTTTGAAAATATCGCCTCGCAGAATAGTAAGCAGCTGCAAACTTTTTAACCGGAACTAGAGCAGGCATACAGCTCGAGATTGTTATTGTTTACATTTCTACTAAAAACACCATCCATATGGGAACACCAAAAAGCTCTGTATATTTTACCGAAGTGTTTTAGTGATGAGTTTGGTAAAATTAACTATGTAATATTGTTTTATAATAAGCGTTAAAATTTAGAAATAACAGTGAAATTCGGTAATTTTATCATGATACTTTAGAGAAAAGCATAACTATTTAATCGATTTACTTTTAAGTTTTGTATTTTTTACTAAATACCTAAATACTACCAGAATTTATAAGTAAATCGTTACCATATAAAAGGAAAAATTACCAAATGAATGCTTTAAATGCCGTATATTTCGGCTTTATTACTAGAATTGTTATTATTATTTTTTTTTTACTAAAAGTGTTTTTATTATTCAGTTCGGTAATTTTAACACATTTTTTTTTATCTCCGCGTAGTTTAAAACTAAGAGAGTGAGAGAATTAGAAAACGGTTCTAACAAATATGTAACATTTATCGAAACTTAAGCTCAATAAATAGTGTACGTTTTTTTTAACCCTTTTTATTCAACTTTCAAAAGTTGTATATTAGTATGAAAATGATTATCAAGAATATATTGAGGTTTCACATTAAACTTACGGAAAAATGCTAACACAGGGGGGCATTGAAAAAAAACAAAAAAACATTAAACTTACTATATTTTATAAAATAAGCTTTTAAGTAATTTAAAATATGAATGGTAATTTTTACTTATTTCTTTAGTAAATATAATTGCTAAGATTGCCGTTGCTTTAACACCAGGAAACTGCATAATAAGGAATCGATGTTAATAGAAAATTACAAAAACAATTTTAGAACAATTATTAGTAACAATTACAGTTAAACAATTGTTACAATTATAGAACATATAATTGTGTTAGTAGTTAAACAATTATAGAACAATTAATATTATAGAACAAACTGTTTGCTGAATAAATTGTGCCCTTTTTATTACTGAAATATCAGAAAATGTTTAGTTAACACATTAAACTATTCTATAAGAATATTTTTTTTATGTTACGCAAAATATGAAAGCTAGTTTAAAATAATTGTTTATAAAATAAGAATACAAAGTTTTTCGTTACTTTAATATCAGTGAACGATAATGAACTATCAATTTCACCAAAAGATTAAAAAAAAATTTTTTTTTGAATAGTTGGTTTGAAAAATTGAGTTATTTTTCACACTTTAAAACATATTTAGATTACCCATTTCTATGTTTATAAGAGAAGGTTAATTTTTAAGCGGTAGCCAAAGTTTATTTAATTGACTATCGAAAAAAAAAATAATAATAACAGCACCTATTTTTCTAACTGTTTAGTCAAAGTAATCCTGGTCTCTTGTACTTTGTCTTTAGATTTTCTCAAATGTATAACATATTAGCTTATCAGTCAGTTTTACTGAAATTATACCTGCTGTCTACATTATTCTAAGTATGTAGTTAAATAGTTCACGAAACGTGACTCCATGCAAACTTGAGTTACTTTTTTAAAACTTATAAATTTATATTCCAATTTTAGTTTTTAAAAAGTATATTTTTCTCCTCAGGTCTAACGTAGAGATGAATTTTCGAAAAATTTTATCCGCTTAATAAAGTACCCCTTTGTAAAGATTTGACGAAGTAACTGTTGAACGAATTTAAAGATACAATAGAATTTAATTAATAAAAACGTAAATAACAGCTTTATTAAGAGAGATTTAAATTTAGAATTTCATAAATTTTTTTTAAATTTTACTTTTTTGAGAAGTACACAGAATTTTTAGAAAAAAAAGATAAAAGTATTTCAATAATACTTGCGTTACATAAATAAAATAGAATAGCTTAAACAAAATCAGGGTTTTCAGTTATTTTTGCTATTATTTTTAAAGTTTCGAATCTGTTCAGAAGTAATCTCGTTAACCTTTGCTTCCTTATCTCTTTTCAACTTTTTTCCCCCTATTGAGCTTTATAAATGCTAAAAACTCACGATAGATGTCTCTAGAGTTTTATCAACACTTCTACATACCAAAAACATTTTAGTTCGCTACTTTAGCGTTCAGTCGTCGCCAAGGGCAACCTGACGTCACCAACGACGTCATCAAGAAAATGCGTGAGATTCGCGGCGCAGTTGTTTCCTCTCAGACCGAATCAACTAGTTACCCCGCAATGTGACTTCGGTTACCAGCACGTCGCTAACTTTAGTCGGAAAAAAATTTCTTCGCGGTTTTGTTGTTATATCTGACCACCTGTGGATTTCAATTGGGGAGCTTTAAATCACCTGAATGATGGGGAATAACTTCTTCGACATGCTCCCTCATCTTTTGCGGCGTTGAAGTTGTTTTTTGCTTAATAATTTTTTTCACTCTTTCAACTAAATGAAAGCAACCTTGGAAGTGCGTCGTATGTTTTGGTTCCTCTAAGCTCTCGGGATTCTTTTCTTATTGCGTTAGTGAATTTTACTACAACTACCCCTTTCTACGCGAAGTGAATTAAAGTTGTACTACGATTACTGATTGTTTTTTCCTGTAGTTTTCACCATGCCTACGTAGTACATATCAACATAACAGTTACGTAATTAATGAAAACAAGTTAAAACTCGTACATTATTTTTGTTCTAGTCCATCTTCTTTGTTTTTTATTTGTGATTCGTTTATTTTTAACTTCAAGAATTTGTGTTTTTTTGACATGCCGTCGAAACAGGACTTCATTACTTTTGAAAGTGTGATTAACAACTGCTGTGCGGCTGAAACCTAACTTAAGTAGTGTGTTTTGATGTGAATTAATCAAAACTGGGTACTTTTAACACCTTGTTTTCTTCCGACTCTGACCATCATCAATTTTCCAAAGTGGATTACCACGCGGGACTCACAACTATGGACCCATTGGACATCGACCCAAACTTTGAGCCTCAGACGAGGGCCCGGTCGAATACATGGCCCTTGCCCCGTCCTGAGAACTTTGTGGAAGCCGGGGAAGGTGATGAGAAAAGCGGATTGCCTGCCCATCTGCAGGGGCATATCCCTGGCGGCGCCCTCGATCCACAAGCCCCGAAGAAAAATTCCTCAAGGCGGAATGCTTGGGGTAATATGTCCTATGCCGATCTTATCACACAGGCTATCCAAAGTTCCCCTGAAAAGAGATTGACACTCGCCCAAATATACGAATGGATGGTACAGAATGTGGCATATTTCAAGGATAAAGGGGACAGCAACAGTTCTGCCGGTTGGAAGGTAGGGTTCATTATTATTATTATCATCTAGATTTAATTTTTAGAACGTAATGTTTTTTGAAAATTTTTCAAAAAACATTCATTTTTATTTTATTAAAAATAAACCTAATGCAGTGTTGAGAATTCATGAGTTATCATATTTGAAATTAAATCTGTGACTACACAAAGATTTCTCATTTATGAAAAAACATATAATTTTTTTAAAAATCTTGTTTTGTGTTTTCAAAAACAATACAGCAAATTTTTAGACATGATTAAACAAAGTATTTTATGTCTAGGCTAATGTATTATATAAAGTAAGGGTGCACCACCTTTTTGAGTGAAGGGCCAGTTTTACAGCAGGTTGACTAACGCAGGGCCACACGCATGTTTAGTCATGTTGGCGGCAAATATGATAATTTTTATGTAAACGATTATGCTCTAAGTGCTAAATTTTATATCAAAAAAATAAGTAGTGTATTTTTTGAAAATTAAATACTTTTAACTATTAGAATTCATTCAAAAACTAAAAAACTTTTAATTATTTTAATTTTTTCCCTTTTTATCATTAATTGATTTATTATTAATTAATATATGCTTAAATATTAGGAGGGGGGGGGGAGAAAATAAAAATTCTAACAAAAAACTAATATATAATAAAGTGTAAAAAAAATACGTACATATTTTAATTAAAGAAAATTAATAGGGTTTAAATTACTCAAATTTGAAATTCGCTTATAGTAATATCATATTAAAAGTATCGGATTTTTCAGAAGCGTGCGGAATTTCATAGAAATAATCGTTGAAACTTACCATGCCTTAATCTTAAAATGGTTCAAGGCCCTGACCTCAAATATGCTAGTTCATTGGTGCAGACGATAATAAAGTTACGAAATCAGACACGCAAACGTACTTTCTCTGCTTAAGCATACATTTTTTTTTCTCAGTGGATTCAAATTCTTGACCCTAAAAATATGGGGGCACCTACAATCTGTAAAATAGGGTCTTTGATTCATTCTAAAAATTCTTGAGAAGTGGCACATTACGTCAAAAATAAAATTAACATTATGGGATGCAAACGTTCGACCGCTCTTCTGACCGAACTATCGGGACCATATTTGCCAGATAGGGGCTAATTCCCACATTTTGAGTGTCAAGAAAATGAATCCGTTGAAAAGTCAGCGATAGTACGTTTTGTGTCACGCGTCTGATTTCTTAACTTAAATTATCGTCTGCACAAATTAATTAACATACTTGAGGTGAGGCCTTCGAACCAATCTAGATTGATTGAATCCTGATACATGAAAATCCGATCTTTAGATCATAAGTAATTCACGGTGTTAAAAAATTTATAAATTGTGTTAAACCCTTCTGTTTTCTTGATTTCTACGTACATAGAGGTCTTGCTCTTTTTAAAATGTTCAAACAAAATCTGACTCGACGAACTGTTAAACAAAACGACACAACGAATTGAACAAAATTAAACGAAAGTTATAATTGATGCATGAATTGGGGACGATTCTTTTTAAAATGAAAATGAAGTCTTGGAACTATCGATGCCTGATATTTTTTTTTGGAAGCAGTCATTCCATTATTAAATTTTTCCAATGTTCTAATTTAATTATTAAAAAAGAAAGAGTTTAGAGAAATATTTTTTCGATGACTGGGTAGTTGTTGTTGTAGTTCATTTACGTTGCACTAGAGCTGCACAATGGGCTATTGGCGACGGTCTGGGAAACATCCCTGAGGATGATCCGAAGACATACCGTCACAATTTTGATTCTCTGCAGAGGGGAGATGACTGGGTAGAGATGTATTTTCTTTCTTTTTAATTATTTATTTTTATGAAAATGGCAAATTTTGAAAACATCGATAATATTTCCAATCTCTTCTTGATTTAATGAATTCCATCTTATCATTAAACCATAGAAAACTCAGCAACTTAATTTGAAGCCAGAGTATTTTTTAAAATTTCTTATTGAATGCTCGTATATTTGGTGGTTAACGAAACTGTCATGCGTGCACCTTACCCTCTTATTTTGAGTTCCTCCATTAAATCCTGGATTTTTACAACAAATAATATTAAACTGTTACTGTAATGTAAGTATAACTCATATTAATGTAACGAATTTAAACAAAAATGCCAATTATATAATGAATTTAAATAAAAATGCTATGTTCCTCGAGTGAAAAAGTTAGAAAGCATTCGACTGGGAATGCTGAAACTGTGTCTCGTACTAAAATTATCTTATGTTTAAAAACAAATCATAATGTTGTGTTTTATTATTATTTTTAATTGGTAAATGCGGGATAAAGTTGCTATCTTCGATATTTGTGTCGCAGTTGATTTGCGGTCATTACTCTGTGGATGCCTATGTATTGATCTTTATCAATTATTGCTCACTTTTGATGCAAAAGGAAACCGCAACTACACCACATACTTTCTTTCGCACTTTGGCATTGGCTTTTCGTGCATACATCATATCTTCATGTTTCGCACATAGCTCACATGTTATTATTATGCCTGTTGCTGAAGTAATAGATAGAAAGAAGAATATGATAGAAAGTAGAAAAAATGGTCACGTTAAAAGTTATTATTTTTTTTAACAATATTTCATCGTGAGCCTTGGTGGATTAGGGGATAGAACATGCATCTCCCAATGGGGTGAACTGGGTTCGAATATGATTTATTCACCCTGCTTGCACTGACCACAATGCTGACGTAAAGTCTCCTCAGTGGTTCACGGATCATGGATTAGAGTCCCCTTGTCGTCGGTCTAACCATGTGAGGTTAACATGGTTTTCCTCACCATGTAATGCAAATGCGGGTTAGTTCCATCAAAAAGTCTTCCATAAAGGCAGTTTTCATCCAATACTTGATTCAGGAGTTCCCTTGTCTTCTGGATTGGGTTCAAAATTACAGAGTTTTGTACGTAAACCCAAAAATTGGGTCAGCTCTTCAACGACGGTTATAAAATATTTAATCTTAAGGGTGAAAATATTTTATGATCACATAGTCGCTTTGATAAATGTCCGAAATATATACTAGGTCTAGTAAAGTACCACTGCCCAGTATACCGTACTCTGATGTTTTTTTAAAATTTTTTTAAAGGTTTAGTGCCACTGCTTGGTTTACATTTGCCCCTTATTCCGAACACTGATGTTTCTCTTAGTCTATCCTCAGTAGATATTAAAATATCGAATAAATATAATAACATCAGCGAATAAATTAATATCAAATCCGATGTAATAAATATTTCGGACCTGCACTAAAACTACTATGTGATTGTTGACATTCACTGGTTAAAGTCGACATTCTCTTGACATTCACAGTAACATACATTAAATGTATTTTGCCTCCCCAGATACTTTTAAATTAAGTCCTTTTAAGTCATTATGATTAACGAAATTTTGCAACATATTTATATTATTTTTATTGATTAATTAATAATTTGTAACCGTTGATTATTTCTATTCTGAATTTTTTAAAAAAAATATTAGTCCAAGCAAAACAAAGTTTGCAAAAAAGTTTCTTTCAAATGAAACGGACTCAGTCACAGACTCATTGGGTTTGAGGAAAAAATTGCTAAGTTATTTGAGTCTACCGGGCACTGGCTGGAAATATAAATTTTCAGGTCTTGTGTAATGATCAATATAATGAATTTTGCCTTTGTCAGTTACCTGTGGTCCCATTGCTGCTACGATCAAATTTTCAACGATCATCTGATAAATTGGAAAATTAAAACTATTTAAACGTGTTACGGCCGCCCTTTCCAAAGGAACATTCTGCATTCATGATAAAACTAAATATAAAGTGTGAGTGACGTTAACCAACAGAGAACAAGTTAAGTAACAAAAACGATCGTCTCGGTTTTGCAATTTAAACACCTTCTTAAGTGTCGAATAGAATGTCTGTTTCATTCATGTGTGACATTATTAGTGATTTTTTTCCCTCTTGCTTAATTCGTAAACAATAACTAAGCTAATCCTTTATTTGGATTCTGCATTCATAATCTCTAGGTGAAATTTTCTGTAGTGATCCTTCAAATTTTATTTAACTTACGAACTTTAGATTCAAAATAAAATGGTAATCCAAATTGGATATTTTATGACTAAAATTTATTAATGGAATTTATACTTGTAGGTAGAAAAGTTATTTTTTTCTTCGAGCAAACGATTCTGTTCATGGCTCATTTTGAAATCGTTTTCTAATTTTAAATTTCAGACTGGTGTTTAAAGTAGAATAAGAAATATTAACACACTTTTAGGGTAACAAATCATTTTACAATAAAATGATAAATGTTTGTAAAATATACAAAATCAGAAAAGGTCATATATGTATATAATTTATTTCTGCCATCATTCTTTCATATTCCTTTCATAGAAAATTCTAGAACTTCGTTGCTTTCTGAAATGTATATATTTTATTTTTCCTCAATTCGGTGGAAGGAACTGCCTCTCAATTTTTCCTCCTCAATAAGAGAGTGTTTAATAGGGAGAGAGAGAAAGATTAAATGCATCTCTAATTGCCCCTCTCATATAAAGGGTTATCAATTCTATCCACGTGATGATAATGAAGTGCTTTATTCTCTAAAATGGTCACCTTTTTTTGCCCTTGAGAAAACCTGTTCCAGAGAGCTTATGTAATATGCAACGTGAAAATAACCAGATAAAATGAGTTAATAAGACTCTTCATTTCTTTTTTTCGATTTATTCACAATCACTTTTTGCAAGTTTATAAGTGCATATGGTACAGGCGCAGATAATTTTGTGTGATTATCTAAGGATTATTTTCAATTTTTTTTTTTCCTATTGTGAATCATAATTTTTTACATTTCAGAAATTTTACAGCGAGCTGAGATGTTTTGAATTTATCCTATAATAATTTGTTTCTGAATATGACTATAAATGAAATTTTAAATTTAACAAAAAACCCTTCCAGGGTCCAAAATTTACAGGGATCTGTCCAGACATTTTGTGAAAGGTTCGTTTTTGTAAAATTGTGAAAAAAATTACCCTTAATTTGTGAATATAAAATAAACGTTAAGTTACATTCTTTGAACCAGGGTCCGCTTTTGTAAATTTGTGAAATAGGGTCCGTTATTGCAAAAAAAAAAAAAAAAACTTTTTAAGGAGTTTTTTAATTGTAAAAGACATACAAGATTATACTCAACACTCTAAAATTATAATTAAAAAAATTAAATTTTAAAAAATAAACAGCAAATGCAGCTACTAAATTAGCGATGCAACAAATATTTGGTATTTAGCCTATACTGCTGAACGCAGAATATTCATTTCGGACGGATAAAGGAAGAAGCTTCTGCCGAATACAAAACTTAGTTCGTTTGCATTTGTCTTTCTTTCCCCCCCCCCCCCCACCTGGGAAGGGTTTATTCGATTAACAAAACAATAATGAATATAAATAAATTTTTTGAAGGGTCCGATTAAAGGATAAATTATTTTGTGAAGGGTCCGTTTTTAAGTTAAAATATTTTGTGAAGGGTCCGTTTTTTATGAAAAGATATTTTGTGAATTTCTTCTAAACAGACCCCTGATTTATATCTATAGATATATAAATTTTATCGTTTGCGTAACTGATTATGATCAGCATATTTTATTGATGATTCCAATCTTCTTTTTTTTTTTCCTAAAAAGAATCGTTGTTTTGTTCAATAAAATGTACTTTTTATTGATAAAAAAAAAAGACTTATTTTTCTTTCAAAATTGCCTTTTAAAACACATGTTTTCTTTATTTTTATTAACTTTCATTGTAATTTTTTCCTAGCCAAAATATTTTGATGATTTTATTTATCTCACATCGAGATAATGCAATATTTCAGGGTTTTGTATTTATTTGATAAAAGTCTGAAATGTCCTGAAGTCTGAAATTTTACGAACGACGTACGATTTGATTTACTCGAGATTTACGGCGCTGACGTCTTAACTTGAAACCAATTTGAACTAGATCATTTCGATAAAAGATCGACTCTTATCTCTAATAAGCATGTTACGCAACTAAAGTTCATATTTGTGATATACAAGAAATTCAACATCCTTATAGCAGTAGTTTTTTTTATTATTTTATGTATGAGATATTTTAAATAACACAAAACTAAATATTTATGAACAGTGCGCTTAATTTTATAACACAATATGCTTTTAAAGTTTAAATTATTATTAGTATTTTTTATTCTAACTCCGATTTGCTTTTAGAAACATTAGTTCAGCTTGAACCATAATACCGGGCGAATTTGCTACTATATCAATATTGTAATAATAAGTCGAACCATACACGAAGGAAAAATTCTACTAAAATTACTGTTCTGTCAGGAGTCTGTCATTTTGTGAAAGGTCCGTTTTTGTAAAATTGTAAAAAAAAAATTAACTCGTAATTTGTGAATATAAAATAAACGTTAAGTCACATTCTTTCAAACAGGGTCCGCTTTTGTGAATTTGTGCAAATAGGGTCCGTTATTGCAAAAAAACTTTTTCAAGGAGTTTTTGAATTGTAAAGACATACAAGATTATGCTCAACACTGTAAAATTATAATTAAAAAAATTAAATTTTAAAAAATAAACAGCAATTGCTGCTTTTAAATTAGAGATGCAACATACAAATATTTCGTATTTAGCCTATACTGCTGAACGTATATTCATTTCAGACGAATAATGGAAGAATTGTCTGCCGAAGACAAAACTTAATTCGTTTACATCCATTTTTCTTGTTTTCTGCCCTGGGAAGGGTTTATTCAATTAACAAAACAATAATGAAGATAAACAAATTTGTGAAGGGTCCGATTAAGAGAAAAATCATTTTGTGAAGGGTCCGTTTTCATGAAAAGATATTTTGTGAAGGGTCCGTTAACGGACCCAAATTTCTTCTAAACAGACCCCTGTTTGTATGGTGATGACATTTCTGGTAAAAATAATCATAATTTCTGGTTAATAAAATCGAAATATGCGGTATTTAAAACTAGTCATTTAGTAATTTTTTCCGTTCATTTAGTTATAGAAATTCTGGTTTTTAAAATTACAATTCTTATTACCACACATTTAGTAAAAACTATAAAATAAACGGAATAAATGATTTCAATGCCATGCTCTAATGCTTCATAATAAAATTAGCAAAACTTATCACTTATGCCAAATTTTATCACATATTCTAAAACTATATTTTAATGTTAATTTTACTAAAAATCATAATCCAAAGCGTTTCGGTAGTAATTACCGAGCTTTTTGGTTTTCCCATTCCACCCTAAACAAGGTAAATTTCACCATATTAGTGTAATTTTGACCATTCTCTTATCTCAGTGTACTATCGTGTAATCAAGTTAAAGATAAGTTATCACTTTATTATAGTTCAACCTGATACCGTATGATCGTTATAAAATAGAACGGTATTATAGTTTAAAGCAGTCTAAAAGTTTTAACGGTAGATGAGTTTTTTTCTTCCTTTATCTGGTATTATATACGTTTCTTCAATTGGAATTTTAAAATCTACGCTTGTCTTATTATCATAATAGATGCCTCATTATCAATCCATCATTAAGTGTCTCAATCTCTAATTGAGTGCTTTAAGTAACAGAGTCGTCCATTTCAAATGATGTAAACTTTTTTTCTCTATCAAAAATAAAAGACTGATTCATATAAAATTGAACACGTTAAAATAAATAGGAATATAAAAATAAAAAACGTGACCTTCGATGAAGTGGAGGTAAATGACAGTCATAAAAGGAAGGATAATCTCCCGGAAAGACGCGTCACTGTATTCATTTATCCTTACTCGTTATCATCAAGTAGTTTTGCATACTTTTTTTTGCGCTTGCTGTTCGCAAAGAGCTGAAAAACTAGCTATTTCAACTCACTCTTTAATTGCTGACTCTGTTTAAATTAAAATACGAAAAGAAGGAAAAGGAAGAAAAAAGTGTTGAGCTATCACGATAAGAATGTAAGTGCAAAGGTACTATGATAAGATTGCACACTTTTAACTGCCTAGACTTTTTTAATCAATTTTAGAATTTACATTCTATTTCTTTGATACACTGCGGATTTATGAGTTTTGCTGTGAAAATCTTGCCTTTGATATATTTATAGTACACAAAAAGTAGATATTGTTTTAAAAAAATTTAATAATAATTTTTTTTTCTAATTTCTATCATTACTTTTTTTTATTTCAAACTTTATCAAACATTTTTTTCACCGAATGTTAGTTATCGCGGATTATTTTAAAATTTGTTAAAATGAAGCATAACAAGGCACTTTTTGTACACTGTGAAAAATTCTGGATCAAATTACGGTATAAAGTACTTGTACTTTGGGTGCATCATCCGTAAAATCAATTTTTACTGCAAAATATTATGCCATAATTTTTACAATATTTTTTTTTTAATTTGAGTGATTTTACTGTAAAAATTACGGTGTATCAGTTTTTTTGTTCAATATCAGGTTCCGGTAAAAATGGACTTTACGGTGAAAAGTACCAGAACTTTTTACAGTTAAGTCCATAATTTGATGCGGAGCATTTTACAGTGTATTTCAAATAGTTTAACATAATACAAAAATTAAGCATACTCCTTAAAGTATTCTTTGATGTTACGATCATACACCCTTAAATTAGTCATTAAATGCATGCACTCTAAGATGACTCGCTCCAAAAAACCCGTGGCATGATTGAAGTCTATTGAGTCATTATGAATTTATTGTAATCCTTTAAATTGTATTTGTTTACAGTAAAGTATCTGTTTTATTTCCTAAGGAGTAAAATATCCTGCATAACTTTAGTGATAAGATTTCCTAGTCCTACTGTTTGGCTAACTGAGGAAAGTCGAGATTTTTCCATACGTTCATTAACCTTCCCAGTTTCATGGCTTCAAATAAAAACGGGATTTATTTTTATCAGAGCTGAAAACTATTTTCAGTTCCTGAAAATTCGTTTTTTTTTTTCTTCTTTTAAGTTTCCTTAACTTGACCAATTTATTGTAGAGCTGCTTATTGCTGTTTTGTATCTTTAGTATTGTAGATGTGGATTAAGGAATCATCACTTGTTCATTCTAGATAAACTGTCTTGTTAGTCAGTGTTCATTATTCTGAGGGGAATTTCAGGGGCTACCTCTGAGCGATATTTTAGGTTCGTCTAGTATCACCAATATGTTTCAATAGCATCTGCATTTTCTCAGGATATTATATCACTCCTATGTATGGTAGTTGTTGTAAGCTAACTGAAAAATTTGACTCCTTGTAATCCATCACTGTTTTTTTGTTACCTTTCGGCTACTTATATAAGTTTTCAGTATTTTCTTATCAGTATAACTTTTTAGGCTTATTGTACTTTTTAAGTTAAGAGTGTATATAATTTATTCCTCAATCAGACTTGCTTATTTTAGATTGTTAGCGAATAAGTCCAAATATTTTTAAATTTGCTTGCTAACATGTCAGTCATTGCTTAGTAAGTTAAATACTTCTCTATTCGCTCGCATTGATAAAAGGCCTGTTGTAATAGGCCTAAGCAAATTCACACTGGTTGAGTAAATCTTCCTACATTTTTAATAAGCCGAAAAGTATATGGGCTGACTGTCATAAGCCTGAAAAATATCAGGTGGATTATAAAATACCAAACTTTGTACCAAGGAGCTTTACCATTTGCTGACAAGCTCGCACTATTACTAAATTAATTCGCCTGCGAATAGCTGGATTGTATAATTAGTATATATGTATGTACAACATATAATTTTTTGCATTTAAAAATAATTCTCTAACGTTCCCCTCACGAAATGAATAGTTAATAGAATTGAAATGGAAAGAATGAGCCCCTCAGCGTTTGTTTTTGTTTTGGAGGCGATTGCACTTTTTCTATTTGTTTTCTCTTCAAAATTCGTAATGCGATTGCGTAATGGAGAGTTGGTGTTTTTTTGGGTGGAGACAATTAGTGCGTAGTTTGTATTTTTAGCCTCCAGCAAGGACGAAATGTGTTCCTTATTTTTGAACTTCAATCAAAACCGAGTTCATGCTTTCTATTATTTATACTCTCAGCTCTTCAGCGATTTAAAATTAAACTAGTTTGAACATTTTTTTTTTTTACACTTGAGATGGAATTGATTATCTTCTAGAAAGATTTTTTTAAAATTCTTATTTAATAACTCGGTTGTTATTGAATTGCATTTAATAGTATCGTTATTCTTAAACTATTATTAAATACTAGCCGCTTAAGGCGGCCAGCTGTCCGCCACGCTAAAGGTTTTCACGAATAAAGTTTTTTAAAACATAGCAAGAAATCTGAAGATTAGTGGACAATTCTTCTTCCGCGTTCTTCAGATGCTTCTTGGGCCCTAGCACTGCTAGTAGAGACACGATCCTCTTCTAATTTTCTTTGACGTTTCTCTGATACTTCTTGGGGTCTAGAATTGCTTGTCGAAATTCGGTCATGTTCCATCCTTCTTTGACGTTCCACAGACGTTTCTTGGGCCCTTCTTCTTCTTTGAGAATCTCTTAATATCTTTTTCTTTGACAAAATACAAAGTTTTTTGGAAGGCGGTTCTGCCATGTCAGTAATCGGGTTTTTAAGAAGTCAACGAATACTTTAGAACAACAATTACTATGAAAGCAAATCATGAAACTTCAATATTAAAATCTAAGTGCTTACCTGCACACTGAAACTTTCTGAAAATAACTAATTACATTTAATAAAAACTGTTAAAATAAAGAATAGAAAAACCAAAGAGATCCAAAGTAAGTGTGATCGTGCCTTCAAAAACAATTAAATTCCTATTTTATATATTATATAGCTACAACGCTTAAGAAAAAACAAACTAAAATGCTAAATACATGAAAAGAACACGAAAACGAATTAATTTTTTATGGTATCAATTTCTATTTCTATATAATTTTTTATGGTATCAATTTCTATTTCTATATCGCTACAAAAATTATCGTCTTCGCTTAAGGAAAAAAAATAGAGCGTGGAAATAAGAAGAAAAACTTATTATAACAATTCGCGATCGCAACGAACTATAGGGGGCGTTGTTGTATGTGCCGAATCCCTGCGATTTCCATATGAACAGTCATTCAGTTACACTCGAGACGTCTTTAATGTAGCATTGTAACGTTCCATCTTTATTGTGGCTGATTAAATTTAAAAAAGAAAAATGTTTGTTTTCTTTCTTATGCAAACGAAAACAAAATGGTATCTCTGTTTTTTTAGAGAAGGAACATACAGAACACATCGGAAAAATATTTGTAAATAAAGAGAAAAAAATAGGTATATTCTTATAAGAGATCAAACCTAATGCCTGAGAAATAGTTTTACTAAATTTAATGGTATAACATGAAATGCCCATTTAAATTTTAACGTAAAATAAAGAATGCTTACGAAAAAAAAAAAAAAAAAAGAACCATTCTTTTTTTGTCGCCATTTTTTAGTGTTACGAAAATGCGTCTTTGGGACTTGCCAAAAACAAAACAAGATGCAATTTTATTTTTTTAGGAGCGAAATATTTTATGGAGTGAAATATAACGAAAATGTACCAATGTCCATAACATGAAACTTTATCTTAGTAAACGTCCGTTTTGGAAATGTTATTTCATTTTGAATCTTATTTATTAGAGTTCATAATGGCTATAGAACCAGGTGAGAGAAAAGTTTGTTTTGAATCTATGCTAAACTCTATATCGGCCCATTTTCCACCGAATTCCGATTGACTACTTTGATTTTAAACAAAGTGTTTCATTTTAAGATTTTTTCCAAAAATTTTAAGTGTAGATGGGCGGCACTTAAAAATCTGCCAAATCTGTAGCTGTGGTTAATACATAAGTACCGAATTTTTCTTCCATATTTTTCTGAATCATATTACTTCAAATATTAGAATATGCAAGAAGTATAAATAAACACATAATTTAATACCATTTAATTTTTGAAAAAAAGTTTTTTGACAACAATTTTATCAAAAAATTATAAACTAAAAAACGTAAAATAAAGAATTCTTAGGATAAAAACGATTTTAAAAATTCCTCATTTTTCAATAAAAACTTTTGTATTGTTTCTTTTTTTTATTTCTTATAGTATTTAATCAGACGTAAAAAAAACATTTTGCAGAGAACGATCATCAAGTAAGAAAACAAATTATTTACAAGCAAATTTTTTATTATAAAAATCACATCACTTACCCGATTTATAAGTCCGGAGAATTCCAAAATGATATGTTCTTTGTTTGAAAACTTTATTCTCAAATAATATATACATAGTTTATCCCTTCATTACTTTTAGGTAACATACCATACATCAAAATTTTATAATTGTAAGATCTCGATATGAATTTTAATATGTAGCTTAAAAACAGAATAGCTGAATTCTAGTTGAAATTATTTCAAAACTAAAAAACACTTACCAAGAAAACGATAAAAAATTTATTTATAATCAGCACAATAGATACTTTTTCAAGTAATTCGGATTATTCTTTATTGTTGTTTTCTGAATTATGTAGATACAGAAATATATACTATTCTATGAAGAAGAAGAATATTCTATAACTATTACAGTTCTGTATGGAATTCATTGGAACACATTTATTCATTGAAATGACGAAAGCAATGTTGATTTCATTTTAACTTGTAATGAATTGAAGACAGAAAAATTATTTTACCGCAATCTGTTACACAGATCTGTAACAGCAAGTGATCATGAAATCATGCTATGTTGTTGGTAATAGAAAGGTAAAAATTATTGAGAAGATGTTCTTCAAATGCTTGGCGTGTTCTGCTTCAATGTTTGACATGTTCTGATTAGTTTTTTCAAGAAGTTTTACCTTTTCTTTAGGGAAATTTTGGTTCTTTTTTGATGCTAAGAAAATGGCGTCCGTCATTGCCAATGGTTATGTGGGAACTAATGCCCGATATTTACAGTCTCCCGCTAGATGGCGTATCGAGTGTTGCGATCGCGAATTATGAACAGCGACAAATATATCAAAGCGAAGCGTTCTATTTACGTATCGAATATGTTGCCACATTTTTAATACAAAAGTTAAACTTTTCTCTACTTTGATAAATGTAAACTAATGCGAACCTTACAATTAAATTATTAATTCCTTCGTATATTATTGGTTTAAGTTGTCGAAAATTAATTTTTCAATTGTAAGGTTCGCATTAGCATACATTTATAAGAGTGGAGAAAAGTATTTGCATTTTTTAATAGTTTTTTGAATATGGCTCTTTGAAGACGAAAAAGCATAGATTTTCTTACAAAATGACTGATAACTAAAAAACTAATCCAAATTTTTGAAAAAGAAAAAAAATACTTCTTCATTATGTCAAAACACAATTATGTGCCGAATTTCGTGCCTGGGCGAGGCTTCTGGGGCGATATATTGTGATTACAGACACACACACAGCCGCGTTTATTATTATGTATAGATGTATAGATAATTTTTGTTTTTAAAATGAATTAAGTAGATTTTTTTTTATGCTGTAAATCTGTTATTACAATTTGAAAGGAAGCTATTTTACGTTGCTTTATATATATATATATATATATATATATATTTGTTAAAGTACATTTTTCGCTTTCTACAGATTTCAATTATAAATAATTCTGCAGAAATTATCATTATGAAAATTAATATTCAATTATTCTTTTTATTTATTTAATTTATTCATTTTATCCATTTTTGGTTGAATTTTTTGATTTTTAAAGATCTTTTATTCTAACTGCAAGAGTTATTCTTATTCTTATATTGTTTTACAAAATTAATGAAAATACTTGTTCTATATCTCAGGTTTGGTTTTATTAAATTGTAATATATGGATTTTAATATGAATATTTTAAAAACCTGTCATTAAATTAACTTTTGGTATGGTGCTATTAAAAGAGGATTATTACTATTCACTGAACTAATTATCGCTAAATTAAAAAAATAATTATATTTAAAAAAATAATTATATTTAAAAAAAAATCTGCTAAACGATTTAATGATTGTTTTAAAAATAATCAGAACCGGAGATATGAAACAATTACATACACACAAAAATAAGGATTGTTTAAATGTTAATCTTTGTAATTTATCCTTGTCTATTTTCATATAATTCTTATTTAATACGAGCTTTGTACAAACAAAAGTTACAAAATTTTGAGATGATTAAAATAAAAATAGTAATGATGATAAAAATAATGATGTCATTAACTCAATATAGAATGCTAAAAACTTCCAAAACATATCTTCGAAAACCGAACTTCGTATGTTAACAAAACCTTTACAAGATACTTCGGAACCTTCACAAATTTACTGCACAACCCATGCCCATCACAAAATAATGTATCTTTAAAATGACTCGTCGCAATATTTTTAATTTTAAAAATGGTCCTTTCACAAAATTTTTCCTTTGTAAAACCAAACCGATGACGTCTATATTCAAATTTAACGAACAACTCATTGAAATACTTAAATTTTATTGCAATTGTTTTTCACATAGTCTCAAAAACTGAACCCTGGGTCAATAAACCTCATTCTACCAAAATTTCAGATTAACGAAATTATGAGTAAATATTTAACAAAAACGGGAAATTTTGAAAACAAATTTACAACAACTGGGTCTGTGTGGTTTTATTCAAAACCTAAAAAAATAGGACCCTATTTTTCACAAATTTGATACGATTTTTTTCCCTAAAGAAACAGAACCCACCACAAAAAGTTTGGACAAAACTTTAGCCTGACATAAATCTAGAAACAATTAAGCAACTATTCTGTTATCAACTTCAATTTATCAACAGATTATACCAAAAACAATGAAAAAGATAATCTCGTTAATGCACCTATACACTCTTTCATCATTTTTTCCCCTCTCCGTAACCTATCTCAAAATATTTTTGTCATTTTGACTTCTTCGTCTTAAATTCCTGCTGTTCGATAGCTGCTCGGAAAAAATTTCAAAAACCTTTTTGAGGTACTATCACGTTGACTCTTGCTGCAAGAAAAAAAAAAAAAATTTAAACAGCTGCCTCTAACGTCCCCCCTTCCTTTATTTATCTTCTGCTTGATTATCCTTTTTCGATCTCAATCACGCTTTTCTCACTTCGGGCACGAAATGGCGCCAAACTCTTTGCCAGCAACAGCTTCCTCTGGAAAGGATTAGGGGAAAGGATTAGAAAACTTTATAAAAAAAAATCATTTTTCATCTTTTCTCCTGTTAAAAAGTCAGGAGGAAAAGTGGATATCTTTCCTTTCTCGGACAGAATTATCTCTGGTAATCGGATTTTCGGGAAATGGTGTGGAAATCTGCTCCCACATCTCGCGCCATTTGTGGATTAAGCAGGCTCCATTTCTCATCGAAGTTCGGCCCTTTTTTTTTATTATTTTTTTTTATTATAAGACTTTTACTGGTAAGGTCGTGGCTGTTTTAATTTCAAGTGCTATTTATCAGTTGATCATACCTAGATGGTTTTTATTTTCTCTTCCTTCAACTGCGTTTAAAACAATCACAAATAGTAGAAATATGTTAAAAATGAAAAAAATGTCCTCAGTTAATTTATATTGTACTAAGTTTTATTAAATATTTATGTACTAATAAAACAACACTAATATCAAAGTCAACGAAATTTCACTTTAAAATATACTCAATTAAGTTATCTTATATTAGCTAAATAATATTTTATTAGCTCAATAATATTATATTAGCTCAATGAGTAGATAATATTATATTAGTTCAATGATTTAAATAACATATTAGTTCAATGATTTAAATAATATATTAGCGCAATAAGTTAATATTATATTGGCATAATGATTTACATAATATTAACACAATAAGTTAATGTTATATTAGCTCAATAATATTATATTAGCTCATTAATGTTATATTAGCTCAATGAGTAAATAATATTACATTAGCTCAATGATTTAAATAATATTATTTTAGCGCAATAAGTTAATATTGTATTAGCTCAATGCGTTAAATAATATTATATTACCTTAATGAGTTATATAATATTTACCTCAAACCTATCTACGTTTGCAATAAAATTGTTAGGCCAATATTTCTAATTATTAATTTCTATTCATTTTTTAACTTTCAACGGTTATTTGCTTAAAAAAATAAATTTAGTCGGTGATTGATAAAATTAGTTTGTGAGCCGCGATGGCTCAGAGGATAGAGCGTTCGTCTTCCAATGAGGCTAACCGGGTTCGAATCCCAGTCGATACGAATTCCGCATCCGACTTGCACTGACCACAGTGCTGACGTGAAATATCCTCAGTGGTAGACGGATCATGGGTTAGAGTCCCCTTGCCGTCAGGCTAACCGTGGGAGGTTCTCGTGGTCTTCCTTTCCATGTAACGCAAATGCGGGTTAGCTCCATCAAAAAGTCCTCCACGAAGGCAAATTTCTCCCAATACTCGATCCAGGAGTTCCCTTGTCTTCTGGATTGGGTTCAAAATTACAAGGCTACGGAGTTGAACATTAGTAGCCGTAAACCCATTAAGTTGGGTCGGCTGTTCAACGACGGTTATAAAATAAAATTAGTTTGTAAACTTTTATAAACTTATGTAAACATAGATAAAACGCTTTTAATTCTCAGTACTGTCTAAGTATAATATCCGTACCCAAAGTATCATAAACGAAAATAAAATTTAAAAAATTAAATGCATGTTAAGGTATTCATATCAACGGATTAAATCAACTGATCTGATTCGCACTCACATAAATGACACTTTATTCAATTTTAGTTTTGTATATCATATTTAACTAATATTAAAATATTTCTTAGTTACTATTTATTTTATATACTATTACTATACACTAGTTCCTAAATCAGCGTTCCCCAACCTTTTTATCACCGCGGACCTGCCAACGTTTGATAATTTTACCGCGGCCAGCTGGGGGCGGGGGGGGGGGAGTTGATTGTTTATATTTTAGATTATTTTGATTTATTAATTTTAATTTAATTGTATTTAAACATGCCTTCTAAATAAAATACAGTTACACGAAAAAATAAGTATTAAGTGATTTAACATTTTAACTTACTAGTACGTTAATTCAATGAGAACCCTGAGCTTGTTTCTTAGTTCTATTTGTTTTTGGTGCAGCTGAAAATGAATAAAATAAGCTAAATTATAGTTTTCGAAAAATAATTCTTATAAACATTGAGAATAACTATCGGAAGAAACAGACTTCATTATTTTTTAATTTTTAATTAGGTCATTTTATTCTGCAGTTTCCAAAATCATTACTGATTTAAAAAATTTAAACTCTCCTATTGCACTATTTAATTTCCTTTATCCCTTATAACTGATTGAAGTAATTCAACTGTTTAAATGAAGCAAAGGAGCTTGTAATTTAAAAATCTGAGTTTTGATTCTTATCCAGCAGCGGTGGAATGTCTCCAATTCAAGCGGCGCGTTTAGTCATGAAACGAAAGATCACGAAATCTGCGAAACGGGAAAAAGAGAGAGGGGAGAAAAACAAAAAAAAATCCATCTTCCTCGTGGCATTTTGGCTGTTCACCTTGAAATTGCACGAGGAAATAATCCTTGTCTCTGAAGATGCGCGTGCGTTGCTTCCTCTTTTGATAATTAATTCTTTCCTTTTGTTGTACCTGTGCCACTATGAGAAGTGTTGGTAAGTGCTCTCTCCCTGCGTTATAGCCTTTTCAGTTTCGTCTCCGCGTTGCATCTCATTATATTTAGATTTCGCTCGATTATGACAACGTATGAGTAGAACTTAAAACTTGGAGAAATTTGTTTCAAATTCGACAAAAATAAAAACAAAAATGTATAATATTCATTGAAATTGAAGTTTGAATTACGCAAACCCTTATTATAATTTATTATCTTTTCTTGATAAATTTATCATTACGGTTATCTGTTTTTTTCTTTTTTACCTGTCTTAAAAACTTTTAAATCATTGATCTTTATACTTTATTTTTTAAATCTATTTGCTTAAAACGATTGTCTTTTTTACTCTTGAAGAATCCATTGATTTACGCGGGATTTTTACCCTTACTTTTTCTGGATTATGAAGTTAAGGTTGTGTCTGTCTCATAGTGTTGAAAGAAAGAAAATTTTTCTGAACAAATGAATTGTTGTGTATTTTATTATATCAGAGTATTTATTATATTATTAGAGTATTTATTATATTATTAGAGTATTTATTATATTTATTAGAGTATTATATCAGGGGTCTGTCTAGAAGAAATTTGGGTCCGTTAACGGACCCTTCACAAAATATCTTTTCATAGAAACGGACCCTTCACAAAATAATTTATCTTTTAATCGGACCCTTCACAAATTTGTTTATCTTCATTATTGTTTTGTTAATCGAATAAACCCTTCCCAGGAAGGGGGGGGGGAAGAAAAACAAATGCAAACGAACTTCCGCAAACGATTCTTCCATTATTCGTCCGAAATGAATATTCTGCGTTCAGCAGTATAGGCTAAATACCAAATATTTGTATGTTGCGTCTCTAATTTAGTAGTAGCAATTGCTGTTTATTTTTTAAAATTTAATATTTTTAATTATAATTTTTCAGTGTTGTGCATAATCTTGTATGTCTTTAAAATTTAAAAGCTCCTTGAAAAAGTTTTTTTTTTTTTCTTTTGCAATAACGGACCCTCTTTGCTCAAATTTACAAAAGTGGACTCTGGTTGAAAGAATGTGAGTAATTTTTTCACAATTTCACGAAAAACGGACCCTTCACAAAATGTCTGGACAGACCCCTGTTAACGTCTTTTTTGTATTATCTTCATATCCTTACTAACTACAATATCAAAGTACAATGGCAAACTATATAATAAAGATTTTTATTACAGTATTATTTAATCTGAAACGTAATACATTTTTCTGATAATTTTTAATAATTTGTTGTTGCATAATTAAGTTGCAGTCTTTAGTTTTTGCAGCTATATTGTATTTGCTTTCTGTGTAAAATTTATAATTTACACGTAGGTACGTAAAGCGTGCTCTTCGGTTCCAGCTTTTATGTAAGTGTCCATACAAAAATCTTATTATTGATTATTTCACTCAATACTTTTGTCATCAAAATATTAAACTTCTTGTACGCAAAAATAAGTAAATCTCCTCTCCCCGTGGGTACTTACATAATAATTGAAAGACCTCTAGTTTACTTGTGAATACTATTGAAGTTAATTATTAATTTTTAAAAAACAAATGTATCTCTTAATATTTTAAGCTTCATATACATTCCGGTACAAAATAAGATAATAAATAATTATAATGACTTGCAACACTTAATTCGAAGTTGACTTGCGTATCTAATTATTCAAAGTTCTTTCCTTTGTGTACTGGAAAAGGAGCGAGAACAAAATTAAAATAAAGAAGAGTTCAGATATGAAGTAAAATGCCTATGATTGCTGCCTGTATCCAAAGAAGATGCTGAGAACCGGGTGAGATTTTTCAGACCGGTTTTTACTGCCTGCCCTCCTGCAGGGAGTTATTTGGGATGATGAAGGGGAAGAAGAGAGAAAAAAAAAATTTAGGGGGAGAAGGCAGAGGTAAGCAACTGGTTTCGAAACCGAATAAGAAGGGTGTATTACAGCAAAAATTTCACCTTAACATACAGCTGTGGTCCAGATAGGCTATGCACCCAGTCAACTAACCTTTGGACTGTCTGTTCCATCGCAGTCTCCAACGCAGCGATCCTCGCAAATCTTATCAATAATGAAGGGATATGACTTGTGCTGCTTAGTTCTATTTACGAACAAGACAGGAATCTTATCGGTACTTCTGTAGACGATATTGAACCAGTCTTATTATAGTTGAGATTACTCTGAAAAATTGTATTTTATTTGTATTTAGAACTAACTTGTTTCAGTATTTGTTCGAAGCGTAATTTGTTCTATGGGATAACCACTTTTAGCGAATAATATACTATTTTTTATAACTACTGCGATTTTTTAAAGGTTAGTTATAGCTTTTAGATTAAGTTAGATTAATCTATCTCTAGCTAACCCTCTATACTGATTGTTAAAATGCCATAAATTGTAAGTTAGTCCCCGTTTTTATTATTGTTATTGAAAAGAAAGAACTAAAGATCTAATTTTAAAAAATTTGAAAAGTTATTCTATCACTGCATTGTGTAATAGTTTTGTGCAAATTTTGTGAAAATAGTGTATTAATTTATTGATTTTAATGATTTACATATTGGTTAAAACCTCGTCTAATTGACGAGTTTTATGTAAGCGGGGGTCTGTTTAGAAGAGATTCACAAAATATCTTTTCATAAAAACGGACCCTTCACAAAATATTTTAAGTTAAAAACGGACCCTTCACAAAATAATTTATCTTTTAATCGGACCCTTCACAAATTTGTTTATCTTCATTATTGTTTTGTTAATCGAATAAACCCTTCCCAGGAAGGGGGGGGGGAGAAAGACAAATGCAAAAGAACTAAGTTTTGTCTTCGGCAGAAGCTTCTTCCTTTATTCGTCCGAAAGGAATATTTGCGTTCAGCAGTATAGGCTAAATACCAAATATTTGTATGTTGTATCTCTACTTTAGTAGCAGCAATTGCTGTTTATTTTTTTTAAATTTAATTTTTTTAATTATAATTTTACAGTGTTGAGCATAATCTAGTATATCTTTACAATTTAAAAACTCCTTGAAAAAGTTTTCTTGCAATAACGGACCCTATTTGCACAAATTCACAAAAGGGGACCCTCGATGAAAGAATGTGATTTAACGTTTATTTTATATTCACAAATTGCGAGTAATTTTTTCACAATTTTACAAAAACGGACCTTTCACAAAATGTCTGGACAGACCCCTGGTAAATTTTTAAACCTAGTAACACACAATTTTTTCAGCAATATGTTTTGCATAAAACTAAAGCTTTATATTGGGTATAAGACGATCAAACAATGGCTTTTGTTTTTTATTTTTTTGGCGAAGGAGCTTTTAAAAAACAAAAATATTTACATTGCGGAAGATATAAGGGTAAATTTCAATTAAAAATTTTATATTGTTATCCATAAAAAAAAACCTTCAGCTATTTTCAGATATTTAAATATTGCGTTTTTAAAGGAATTAGCTTATATGAAAATAATAGGAATCGTTTTGATAGTTTTATGACAAACACCATTTTCCTTATATCGAGAGGTTTGCTGGCTGTAATTATTTTATAAATATTTTTCAGCGGTTAAGAAAAGATCTATTAGAAATTATTCCTATAAGAAATTAAATTCTATTCTAACCTGCGGAATGTGCATAACAGAATAGTTCGCAAACCTTTAAAAAAATTTAAATACAATTAAAAAATTTTGCACATAGATACATCGCTTTTTATTTTCGCTGATATCACGCAATACCCTTGATCTAGTGATGCATAATGCCGTCGTATCATTATCGTATTTGATTATAATGAAATACTAACGTTTTATTATAAAAATTAACGAAATGAAAAAAATTTATTCTAAACAAAATAATTTCTTTAAAGCTTTCTTTAAAATTATAGTCAACCTTAACATTGATTTTAAGAAGAAAAAAAAAATATTTTTAGTATAAAATTATTAGATTAAATCATTTGCTAAAAACCATTTTCATCCTTTGAAGCATGACTTTTTGATAAACTAGTACTTATACTTTTATTAATTAAATTTGTATAAAGCTATGTTTTTTAAGTTGAGCTAATTAGTTGAGTTGAATGTTTTTAAAGAAATAAAAGCTATAAATAGCGCTATTGATATTTGCTTAGCCAATATTTTAATTCTTTTATCTTTCAAAAAAATAATAAATGAATAAAAAACGTAAAATAAACCGCTTTCTTTAGTTCTTGTATCTATTTTAATTTAGAATATTTAGTCAATCGAGATAACAAGTGAACGAATAGAATTATCCTCCAACCATTCTTTTAATTGTTCTCTGCCCTCCAAATTCCTTATTGATGATGTTTTATAAATAATTATTTTAATTATCATGATTACTTTGCTGTCATTATTTTTATTCACCAATTTTCACTTTTCAGTAGAAGGAATTATGACAATGAATGGGCAATTTCGGGAACAATTATCGACTTGACGAAAAATACTTTCACGCCTGTTAATTTTCTTCTACGAAATACGCATTATTTTAGAAGGTCACATTAACGTAAGAACTTTTAATCTCTTTCGTTAAAAAAGGGAAAAAATGCAATTCTTTGAAGGATTATATTTTTACTTATTAAATTTGTAATACTGGTGAGGTTTTCTAATGCGCCATTGAAATATATTTTTAAAAGTTTAATCTACAGTAATTAAAGTATATTAATTCATTTTGGATTAATTAATTTTCTTCGAAATTGCATTTTGTTGCCATTAGTTGTAAATATCGTAACACAATTTCTAAACTTTTCTATTCTTTCGTTTTGTTTTTTAAAACTAAAAATGACCTTGGTTCGATTAAGATCTATATTAAACTTGAAAAATAAAATATTACTATTCTTTAATCAGTTGTTGCACGATAGTTAAAAAAAATTTGAGTAAGAAAAATTTTAATCTTTTCGGTAGAAACAGGGATAGGGAAGTTAAGCTTGATTTTTCACATCTAGATGGGGGGGAAAAAAATTCTATTTTAAATGCCATTCTTTACGATTTGCGTAATAAAATAAAAAATAATTTAAAGAAATTTATTCAATCTCTAAAAATAAGCGAATTTCTGGCACGAATGTCTCAGAAATTTATAAACTGATTTTGATGAAGGTTTTTTTTAATATAAATTTATTTTATTTTTATTATTATATGATGTAGCCCATTTAAATTTCATGATGTTCGGTTTATTTCGATAGCATCATTTATATCCTTACATCTGATTCTTTTTCTTATTTTATTATATTTTTTTAAATTTATTTATTTTATTTTTTCTTATCCTTATTTATGAACCAGGAGGTTTTTGCCGTCAAAAACTGGCTTTTGACATAACAGTGGTAAAAACCGTGTTTTTACCGGTAATAACCATCAAAAACCTACTGTTTTCTTTAATTTATGGTATATAGCGGACAATATATTATTTTCACATAATTGCCTTTATAAATGAATGTTGTAATTGATTGAAATTGATTTTGCAACTATATACATGTATTGAAGGATATACATTCATACAGAAATATTGTAATATACTTATTGAAAATAGTGATACTTACTTTTATCATATAGCTTGGTTTGCAAAGGATTCAAAATTTTGCACTTATTAATTGTTAGAAATAAACAAACAAACAAAAAAAGCTTGGAACATTCAAGAACTAAAAAAAAGAATTTAAAATTTGGCATTTCTTAAATATTAGAAATAAGCTAAACAAAACTTTCAAAACTTGTAACTACTAACAAACTCTTTAAGTCAAGAACTGCTATTTTGAATGAATTGAATTTTTTGAAAAATGAATTAATTTTAAATTATAAGCAGTTAAACTCAAATAAAAATACAGTTTTACCAAAACTATAGGTTTTTGACAGAGGGTTTTTTGACATGGCGGTAAAAACCGTCATGTGTCAAAAACTTGCCAACCCTGGACCAAAATATAGCTTGAATGTAGCTAATGGGACTTGCGTCAATAGCCCCTCACTAATTATAAATCATTTACTTTCTCAATTCACTCACTATGAATTATTCATAATAATGAGTTCGATATTGACACGTTTTTATTGCGAAATTTAAATTTTGCGAAACTGATATAAATTATAAATTGTTAAAATGGAAAAAAGAAATAAAACTAAGACGTAATGACCCAAATTGCTATCTTTAAATTTTTATACATACTATCTAACTAAAGGTAACATTAAATTTTTTTTTTTTGAAACTTAAGTTTCAAATTGATATAAAATTTTAAACTGTATTCCCATATTTACCAAATAGATTTTTACCCAACAAATGTGTGCTGAAACTCCTAAATGAGCATTAAGTTTTATTTTTTTGGAAATTAAAAACGTAAATTTTAATCATTTTCTTAAGCATAAATATAATGCAATTTTTTTTTCTAGTTTTAGAAGGTCAAGTTAAGAATGTAAAGTTACAATAAAAATAGTGTATGAAATCTATCTAATAATTCGTAGGAATCTGCATAAAAACCTCAGTCTAAATAAATAAAATAGTTAAAAATTGAAAGTATGTGTATTTTTTATGAAAGTTAAGGCTTTTACGTTGAACATTAGATTCCAATAAATCTAATGTTATCTTTCACTCATTATTTATTTTATTATTTATTATTATGATTGTTTTATATATATATATATATATATATATATATATATATATATATATATATATATATATATATATATATATATATATATATATATATATATATATATATATATATATATATATATATATATATTGTTTTGTACTTAAGCTTTCAAAAATTTAAAATTTGCGTTCGTTTTTTATCCAAAAAAATTTGAAGCTAAGGCGCATTCCGAGTACCTAAATATTTTAATATTTGAATGAATAAAAAAATTTTATATGAACGTTAATGGCAACTTTTTAATAGAACTGAAATTTTAAATTTGGAAGAATATGTTTTCGTTATACATTTTACTGTGTAATCATGCATAATTCCCACACAAATGAAAAGATATGGAAATAAATAACAAGAAGACTTATTTTTGTTTTGTTTTTGTATCTGAATCACCTATTTTACTACTAGTCTAGTCTTCATTTACTACTGACACGCTCTAATAAGTGCGAGGGAGAAAGTTAGTCTCAGAATTCAAGGTTATCTTTGTTAATGTCACAACTCTTTGTTTTCTTTCTTGGTCAAGGATAATGTTTTTAAATGGTTTACTTGCTGTAAGCAGTCGAATTTTATGCAACCATCAAATGTTTTAACTACTGTTCCCTCCCACCTAAGTTTGATTTAAAGTGTTTTCATTTTTGATTGTGGCTAATTTTAATATTAAAATAAAACTTATAAATATTGCCTTCATGATATAGTTGTGAGTAAAATAATTGGAATTTTTAATTTTATTTGTTTAAAATCTCTTTATTTTATTAAGTAAATTTGTTATTATATTAACAAATGAACTTAACACTAACATTATTTTAATAGTTATATTGAAATGTTCATTTCAATGATAGTATTGAACAGTTTATTTTTAATTGAATTTTCAATTATTTTTAATTTTGAATGAACTCTTTATTTTTTATTTATTTTTTTTTTCAAAGAAAAATTTGTTGAACAATCTTAACATAAATTTAAAAAAATTTTTTCACACTCTCCCTGTATATATTTATATATATTGTTCAAATTTTCAATCTTTAATAAAATATTTTTTATTCATCCACTCAAGTTCAAATACATTTTTTTTAAATGTATAGTGGATGACACTTGATGTTAATAAAGTTGTTTCATATATTAATTAATAAAATTATATTAATTAATTTTGTTTTATATGGGAGAAAAAAATTTCTCCTACATAAGATATTTAATAAAATGTAACTAAAATAAAATTTTTCTTTGTTATCCTAAGTAGGAATTGACTTAAATGTTTTTTTATATATAATTTTTTTTTTTTTTTTTTTTTTTAACTGAACGTGAAGATAGCTTCTATAACTGAAATTATTTTTCCCTTCAAGAAAAAATAAATAAACAAAAGCACTGAAAAAAAGTTATCTGACTGTAACTAAGTCTGTTCTGTATGTTACGTCTTTTACGAAAGTTATTTTGATTGTAAATTAAAAAATAAATAATAATAATAAATAATCTTTACAAATTTTTTTACTAGGATAATCAAAATAATATAATATATAATATAATAATATAATATAATTTCCAAATAATATGTTAAATATATATTTATTGCTTAAATTCGCTTTTTACCTCTCCTAGTCGTATGACTGTTATGTTTTGGAACTTTTTAATAATTTTTTGAACGGTTATGGCCTATTGAGTTCTTACAAAAATCAAACTTAATTAAAATGAATCAATTTCTTGAAATAAATATTAAAAAAAAAAAAACGCACAGTAGAGTATAAGTTATGTCAATAATAGTGTCTGCCTTGCGAATCTGGTTAAAGTTGAAGGGAACACTTAGAATACACTTAGAATTATGAACATGAGAGTAAAATTCGAAATTGTGGAGTCGAGGAGCCGAAGATTTGAAAAACTCGTTCCGATTGGTTAAAAGTTAGATCTCCTACTTTCATAAGTCAATCCAGATCGGTGTGTGAACAACAAACATTAAGGTACTGAACTATCATTGTGAAGAACTGGGGCTCGATCCCTAGTGGCGGCTTGAAACCAGCCTACCCAGCTTCAGATTGATAAGGTACCAACTTGTCTTGAAAGTAAAGATGGCTTGTGCGCAATGGTAAACACACTGCCGCAACCGTCACAAAATTGTGGAGTCATTGACCTTCATGACACCATTGGACTGCCGCGGGAATGTTTTACTTTATTGTAAATATTACTCAAATCAAGTGGATATAGTGACAATCATTTAAATTATAACTTATCACATTTGAGCGTCATTCAGCATATATATTTCATTAAATTATTGAAAACGTACACAAATTGCAAAAACAAATTTATTTTGCTCAGTTGTAAAGTTAATTACAAAAAAGTTATGCAGCGGAATTCTACGTATCATTTTATATAATAGTTTCCTATTTCTGGAATATTCTGTTAAGAATACTCTTGTCATTAGATGTTTATACATGTGCAAGTGTGCGTGTAAGATTTATATCTACCTCTTCTCTTATAATGATTCTCAAATCTTAATATTAGTGCAGATAAATTTATGCAAATATATTTATTCAACTGTCATGTTATAAGAATGAAAAGTGACTTTTAATAAAATACCTTTAACTCTAATCATGCACAAAGAAATTGAAGTATTTAATTTGTAATTAATATTTGCTTATTAATAGCGTTAATATTTTCCTAGAATTCAGTGAAAATTTTAATTGATTTAAAAACAATTGTATTTGCTAATAGATTAGGATTGAAGCTCCCCAATTATCTTGATTTTATTATATTTTGTTAAATTTTAGTCGGGCATTTTAACTTAAAACATCATAGCTCTAGCAAATATCAAAACAGGGACGACAACTACGACTAATTTATATCCTACAAGTGATTTAAATATTTATGAAATAGATTATTTGGTTTATATTTAGTCTTCTTCTAATAAGTGCTTTGCTGATAAATTACGCATGCAATTTATACATTCTATTTTTTAAAAAATAAATAAATAAATAAAAGGTGTTTCCTAATAGATTGCGGTTTCCAAATTATCTAGATTTTGTTATCTTATGTTTAGGTTTAATTCTTTCTCGTTAAAAAAAAAAAAAAAAAAAAAAAAATCGGTTGATTGTGGAACTTGTGTTATCTGAAATGGTGGTTAGCGGCTGTTATCAACTTCTGAACCTGATGCCAAATTCCCATATTAAATATTTTATGACTCATTAATATTACATCATGTTGGTGTAATTAAAATGCTTTGTTACATCAGGTGATGTATATTACTTTATAAAATGAGGTTTTTTAAAACTATTATGTGATTATTTTTTTTAACAGCAGCTTAAATTATTTTCAGTTTAGTATTTTTTTTTTTTTTTTTTTTTTTTTTTTTTAAGGAAAATTTCTTCATTGTTAAACGAATTTGATATTTTATTTTATTTTATAACCGTCGTTGAACAGCCGACCCAATTTCATGGGTTTACGACTACTAATGTTCAACTCCGTAGCCTTGTAATTTTGAACCAATCCAGAAGACAAGGAAACTCCTGGATCAGTACCCCCAGAGGTATTGATTTGTTATGGGAACATGGAGGACTTTGAGACTCGACAGATTTAACGTGCATCAGTCACCATTTACTACACGGGGAGTCTTCGGCCGGTGAGGATCGAACCCACGACCTCTTGGACATGGGGCCAGCGCCCTACCGACCAGGCTATCGCGGCCCCTTCGAATTTGATATTTAATATTTTTAGAAATAATTAGAGTTATGTGATTTCTTTAACATGAAAATATAAAAGGTATGAAAATAAGGCAAAGACAATCCATCGCGTCTACAAAGGCTAAACCAGATGGATTCAAAATTAATTTACAGAACGCCATGATTAAAAAATAAAATAAACACAATCAAGATTTTTGCAACGAATTCAATTATTGTAAGAAGTTTTGTCAAACTTTTACGTAAATTAATAAATAATTATGATGGGAGATATAAAATAAAGAAAAAAAATAGTCTTTTTTTAATAGGGTAGATCAAATGTTTTTTTTTTTTTTTTTTTAAATTAAAGAATGATTTGAATATTGTTATTTTGAAAAAAAAAAAAAAAAAAAAAAAAAACTATGTAAACTTGAAAACACAAATTTCTTCAGTGTATTAAATATAAAACTAATGTTCAAAAGTAAACAAAAAATATTTAAAAATTAGATTATTCCCGTTACCCATTTTTTTAAAGAAAAAAGAAAATATCAATGTGAAATAAGATATTTTGAATTAACGAAAACTTCGAACTAATTGTTTTTTGCTTTCTCGGTGGACGTAAAAAAAAAAGCATAACAAAATGATAGTGTAAGGAAGGCATTATAGCAAAATAATAACCTGAAGTTCGTTCTTACAAGAATTCATTTCTGTATGACATTTAAAATCCATCCAACAAATTTAATTTTGTTGATAGCTTCTACGGTTCAAAACCTAAACGTTTTTTTTTTCTTGTTATTATTTATATTATTTTATTTATTTATTTATTTTAATAATTGGGGAAACTGCATATGCCCATGCTTTATCTTGAAAATTTGTTTTGTATATGCATACATATATGTTTATCGAGTTTTCTTTTTGTTAGTTTCGTGTGTATAATTTATGCTATTTTTCTTTTTTTTCTAGGTAAGTGATTTGCTATATCTACTTAGAGAATTGGTGAGTTAATCACAAATGTTGTAATTATAATAAAATGACTTTTGAAACTTTATTACGATATATTTCTGGGATAAATATTATATATTTATATATAACACGTAAAGAGACAAAAAAAAAAGAAAGAGATTAACGATGAAAATTAAAAGAAAAATGAAAAGTTTTATTAACCCATAAAGTAAGTTAAAAATACAAAGTAAACATGGCAAATTTTTTTATATATTTTAAAGAGAAGAAAAACAATTATTAATAAATAAAATAATTTTTTTAAAAATTAAGAGCCTGAAAAGTCATCAGCTCACACGATTATACCAGCAAAAAAGAGTGCTCTCTAACATTATATATATATATATATATGTGTGTGTGTGTAATAACATAATATATTTGTATTAATTTAGCCAAAATGTAATACATAAACCGAATAGCGAACTTAAATGTACTTCTACTTACCGGCATCTCTCAAAAAGAGTTGAACATATTTTTGTAACAAGTTCGAAGGATTATAAAATATGAAAATAAAAGCGTAAGTAGTGGATAGTGAGATGCATTTTATGGCGTATTCTTACTGAAGTACAGAAATGCATTTGATTTGTTAGTTACCTTGGATTGTGTCGGAGCTAGATGTGTAATAATATTATGCTGGATAATTCAATATAATTAATAAGGTTTAATTTTAATAAAAAAGTTTTAATTTTAATGATTTTTAGAAAAATTATTGAACAATTCTTGTATTTAATATTAGAAAGAGTTTTAGCCACGGATTTGCCCGAATCGGATTTGCACATGATAAAAATGTAAATTTTTGCAGCCAAGGAATTTTTAATTAATATAATAATATTTATAACATACAATTAACTCAATGATTTTATTAAAAATTTAATTATATGTATTTGTTCATCTTAACAGTTGATTGTGATAATATTTTATACACAGCAAAATTACCTAAAACAAGATCGATTAAAGGAAATAGTTAACTAAATATGTTGTCTTTTTAGTGTGATCACGTGTATAGATAGATTTCAGTTTTCTCCTAGCTTGTCTCTGCACACTTTATAAAAGGACTATTCTAATTTGAAAGTCAGTCTTCCTATTCTAAGAAAAAGAAAAGAATAAAAAAGAGAGGAGGAAAAAAATGGTATTCTTTTATCGAAAAGATAATTAAATTAGTCTAAATGTCTTTCTCCTTTTTTCGCGTTTATTTTTAGTCTGTTACTTGACATGTCTTACATATTAGAGAATAATGGAAATTGACATTATTTTATTTTATTTGAAAGCATTCTTAAAAAGTTAAATCCATTGTTATTTTTACTAGATTCTTTTATCATTAGCACCTTAGTAAACAAATTACTGCTGTACGTCTTTGAACTGAAAGACATAATTAAAACGGATATTGTGTGTCTTATTAGTAACTTAAAAAATAGTTAAAGAATGGAATTTGCTCCGAATGTAATTAATTATCAGATTTTTATACATTTTGTGTTCATAAAAAACTGGTTAATAATTTATTTAATTTTTTCGTATATGTGGTTTTTTTTCCATTGCGCATGTCTATGTGCATTGAACAAACAAGTTTAAAGTCCCAAATGAAACTTCTAATCAATCTAAGAATCTTTTTTAAGAAAAAAAAAAACAAAAACAAATTCTTTTCTTTTCAGCTGTGAGCCTAAATCTTATAATCATCATCATCTTTCATCAGTATAAATAATTTTCCTTACTTCTAAGATCCAGTATGTTCTAATCATCATTTTATTGTTCTAAAACGATAGATAAAAACAAAACTTAGAAAACGTTGAGGTTTACATCAGAATGAAAACTTCTACAGAGATTTTGAACTAAAAATAATTATCCTAAAATAAAAATTATTTTTTACAATGAATCTGTGCTTTTAAAAAATAAAAAATATTAATTTTATTAAAGAAAGGAGGAGAAAGGAAATTTAGCAACGCAACATGCCGCCAAATGAAGAAACGTTACATGTCTAAAAGTGAATAATTCCAAAAAAAAGAGAAAAACTTGCTACTTGCATGGTATAGATGAAAATTTGTAAATAATTTAAATTTTGTGCTGCTTATCTACGATAAAATATTTTAAGGTTAATATGAGAAGAGTTGATTAAGCCATTAACTATAAATAAAAAATTATTATGTGAAAGGAAATATTAATTAAATTAAAACATATTTAATTTACGACTCTAAAGTCTAATAATATCCTACAATAAAAGACAATACCTATCAATATTTCACATTTTTATCGGTGAGTAATTTTATTTAGAATATTTATTTTAAAATACGAAAACTGAATAACTGATCTGAATAAAACTGAAACCTCCAAATGAAAAAAAAAATAAAATAAAATAAAAACATTCAAACAAGTTAGACCTGTCTAAAAGTTGAAGAAAAATTTGTTGCTTTGTATGGTATAGATAACTAAGTTGATGACTAATGGTATTTTAAATTTAATTCTGCTACCTATGAAAAGAATTTTAAGATTAATTTGAGAAGACGTAATTAAACCACTGTCCCAAAATTATTTTTTAAAAAAAGCCAAGGAATGTTGAGAAAAAAGGAAGTTTAAAAGAATCAAAAATTGTTTCAAAATTATATTTTAAAAGTAAAAATTATTTAAATTAAACGATATTTAATTAACCCACTCAAAAGTCTTTATAATATTCTTAAAAAAAAAAAAAAAAAAAAAAAAAAAAAAAAAAAAGTAAAAGATTTAAGAAATGCCTACCATTATTTCACATTTTTATCTTAGAGTAATTTTATTTTAGAATATCAACTTCAAAAATTAAAACCTGAAAGAAATGTTCGGTAGTATAAGGTTATTCGATTTTCTTCAGATATTTTGTGTATTTTATGCAATACATTTTTGCCTAAAAAAGAGCTACAGGTAGACACTAAATAAATTTTCATCGTCTTCCCATCTAATAATTAATAGTTCGAAGTGATCCTTTCCCATAACTCTTTAGTGTCCCAAAAGTGTGAGAGAAAGTGATGAGGGGATTTTATAAAGGTGTTGTATATCGCCCTCACGGGATCTATATCCTCTTCGCAATAAGTCCATGGGATGGTTATGAATCTTCCATACCAGCTCCCCTGGGGGAGACGGAGAAAGTGAAATAATGTTGGTAGGGTGAAATGGGGCGTCATCGCCCTTATGTTCTTACGGCAGTGATTGATTTCGATGTGGAGACGCCTTACTTTCTACATAATATGCCCTGGGAGTTGTCCGGTCCATTTGCCGGGTAGGAATCTCAATAAAATGCTTTTACCCCTAAAAAGCGTCTGTTCTTAAGTGATCTGAGAATGTTAGTTATCTTAAATGTCTAGCATAATTCTCCTGTTGATTGTCTGGCATATTTATTTCGCAATGTTTAACATGAATGCTCTAATCATGGATTCCTCATAGCATATATTTGTCTCTTTATTTGTTCTTACATATTTGTATTATCTGATAATGTATTGTTGACGTAAACGGAAATTATACTTTTGTGGATGTTAGCATTTTTAAAGTAATAACTTGTGAAACTGATCTGTGAAAAATTCTATATTTAATATTATTCAAAACAAAAAACAAAAAAAAACAAAAAAAAATTAGTGTAAAAGACAAGCGAGTTTTCACATTTAACACAAATTTTGTTTCCCCCCTATTCTACTTTTTTAACACATCATATGACGTCCTTTGATAACTGAATGCAATTGACGAGGGGTTCAAATTGTGGTTACCGTTTGTTTTTCATTACATTTGTAATTCTAACGACGAATTTATAATTTTTTTTAAATTTAAATTTGTAGTAACATTTATAGTTTCTTTCTTTGAATTTAAAAATTTAATTTATAATTATTTTGACTTTACTGCATATTAACTAATTTCACATATAAATAAGTGTATGAGAATTAGCGGATGGTGTTTTTGAACTTGTAACGAAATAAAAAATGAATTCCTGCTTATTATGGTAATTCAATTTTTTTATTTTAATATTACTGGAAAAAAAAATTTCTTGGAAAGATTAAAATTTGGCTTTACATTATTGAAGAACTCTTAGTTTATAAGAAGGCGTGGTAAGTAAGTTGTCTAAAATCTTTTTATTTACGACCCGACATATCGATAATTGCCATTAAAATTTTAAAAAGGGCATATCACGAACAACTTATTTATAAGTTGTTAAGATTTATATTCGCAGACCACACGCGTTGTTAATTCTTACAAAATAAACCGCGCTCAACAATGTGGGTACTGATTCGAAACAGTAATTTTAATTAATGATATTATTCGGCTATCCGAATCATCTTAAAACTCAGTGGAATCAGTAATATGGATCGCTTGATTTGAATCACTCGATTTAAATTACTTGATGCGGATCACTTAATTCTAATCATTTGATTTAATGACTCGATAAGAATAGCTTTTTTTTTTTTTTTGTATAAAAGGACGGATTTTATAATTGAACAGGGATTGCAATCAATTCTGGTTGCTATTTATTTCAAAACAATACTACTCTACATTCAATTTAAAACTTTCCCTAAACTAGAATTAACTGAATCGAGAACAAACTGAAAGCAAATTTGAATATTCATTATTTTTTAGAAAAGGTAACGCCTTAATATTGGTGTTTAAATGTAAATCGCTGGTTTAAGTTATGTATATTGCCTGATGTTGCTCGAATTAACATAGCATTGATTCGAATCGTTAATCGTGATTCGAATCACTATGCGAACTGTTTTATTTGATTAGAATAATAATATTCATGAATATGTTTTGTTGATTTCTACTACTTGTTAAAACTTGAATTTATCTAAACTTACCGAACTGTTGCTTCTTCAAAATTATTATTTATCAATAACTTACGAAAAATCTTTTCTAAACCGTACCAAAAATTTTACAAAAATCTAGCTGATATTTTTAACTTGGTATAAACATAACTATTTATTTATTTATCCTTTTAGTTCATGATTGAGAGCTTGTGTTGCAAAATCAAGTGGTGAATATTTTTCATTCTAGTTTAACATGTTATATGCGGAAAGGTTTTTGATTCCTGTAGATTGCTTATACTACATTTTTTTCCTGGTCAATTGTTACTATAATTTCACAACAAATGTGCAATTTAGATAATACAGCTACATTTTCCCATAAGTTAGTAAGAATTCAACCGTTACAAGGGAAGGGGGAAATAATCGTTTGTATACTTTGTTTTACACGTTTTCAAAATATATGGAATCCTCTCTTTGTAATGCTTGCTATAAAAAGAAATGAAATTTATTTAAGTTTAACAAATGCAAAGATTTTATAAAAACTTATTTTTATTTGTTTGGGTAGTTAAAATTATATAATATATTATGATTATTTTTTTTAATATGCAAAATTATTTTAATTTTAAAGCGTAATTTTTTTCTTTTAGCTCTGCATTAAAAGATTGTATGCAGTTATAAGAACACTTTGTATTATGTTTGATATCCTTATTTTACTTGCATTTTATATGCAGATACATTACGTGTTCTCATATTATTTTCTGTTAACTGAAAAAATTACTTCAAAGGATAATTATTCCATTTAAAGATGGAATTATCTAAAACGTTAAAAAATATTACTTGGTAAAATATTAATTCAAAAATTATTGAATTTAAAAGTAATAATTTTTGAATTAATGTTAAAGTATTAATTTTTAAAAAATATTAAAAAAATAATTTTTTTTTATTTAGCAAAATTTTTGTTGTTAATTTTTTAAACGCAATCCATTTTTAGTGATTTTAAAAAATAATTTTAAAAAAAATAGTCCCAAGTTCTTAAAAATGAAATTAGAACTAGTTTTCTACCTAAATTTATAATATTAGTAAATCATAAGCAGAATACTAAAAAACAAAATGTGAAAAAGCAAAAAAGCCTTATCTGTCACATTTATATGTTTGGAAACTTGCAAGTTTTATTATTTATTTATTTATTTTTACATAAAACGTGGAGGTTTGATATGATTTTAAGCTCAAATTTTAACTTTAAAATTTCTTACCCCTTAATCAGATTTTTTGGAATATTATGAAATTCATCATTGATTTTTCAAAATGAAAATACAGTAATTAGTCAGTAAAAATTTCTGGCTTAAGAGTTTGAAGTTTATTTTATAAATTATAATTAGCGTATAATTTATTAATGAATTAAATAATTATGAATGAATTAAGGAATAATGATTTTTTTTTCTTCCAATTTTTGCTTTTTTTATTTTCACGTATATTCAATATATTTATTTCAAATATTTAAACAAGATTGCAATTTATAAACTGTTAAAAATTTTATTTTAACACTTGATATTTTTTAAGAAGAGCTTTCTTCCATTTATTTCACTTGGCTTGGAAGAAAACTATTTCTTCCGTGGCCATTTTTTCCAAAAAACTTGCCATCCCTGTTGAAAAGCAATGTGTTCTAAATTGAGCATGAGCTGTATCGTATAATGCATGCTTCATAATAAATTCAAGAACTTAATTGCTCATATTTATATGTTTCAATATTGTATTCAGCTGTTGTGTTTAGAAGTACTTTTTTCCTCTTACACTTTACGTTTCACTGTTATTATCTCAGAATTTTCCACTTTAAATCATATCATAGCTAATATTTTAAGTTGCATGTAACTTATGATCACAAACCCGGAATTCTCTCATTGACCGTTGCTGTGACATTCTTTCTCCCTACTTTCATGAAAATGACAATGTAGTTGTGGAAGAAAAAAAATTTCTCTTCCTTTAAGCAATTTTTGATGGTTGAGTAGGCAAAATTAAGTACACGCAAATTGAACCTTGGTGCCTGAATCGGAACATAGAGAGTTGAACTAGCTCCCCCCACAGCACGTGTTTTAGACTCTTCATGCATATAAAAAAAAAAATTGGTTATGTTTTCAAATGCTTTAATTTTTAAAGTGTAGAGTATTAAAGAGGGTGCGTAGCGTTTTTCAAAAGTGCTTATATTTGATTTACTTTTTTTAAAAGCCCTTAATGGTGCTTTTTTTTTATTTGGGGTTTGTAAAAAGTGCTTAATTTTCCATCTTTTAAAAAAGAGATTTTTTTCTTTGCCGTGTCGATTTCCGTTCTAAATTACAAAAAATGCATGATTTTCACAATTTTCTCTGCAATATTTATCAGGAACTAGTTATTTTATCATGATTATGTGAAGTTTGTGAAAATGTTTTTGAGTTTTATTGATTTTATGTTCATAAATTAATGTTTAAACGATAGAACAAAATAATTTTTATTACTGCACAGATCCTAAATATGATTTTTTTTTGAAGTAATTAAAAATATTTTTTGAGTGCTTAAAAAGTACTTAAAAAGTGCTTATTTGTTGTTGAAAAATTCTGGCTACGCACCCTGTTAAAGTGTGATTTTTATTTATTTATTTATTTTTTTTTTTTAGACATTGATTTTACAATATTTTATCCTTTAATGCTTTTGCAACTAAGTTTAACTTAACTTCCTTACTTAAGTTGAATATAAGTTTATTCCAATCACTTTTAATAATATAAAAATTAATTCGATTCGTAATCTTAAAATCTTATGTAAACTCATTCCTTTCATTCAATCTCACTGTTCCTTAAGTTGAATGCACCTGTTTATTAGACTTTTTTTTTCTTTAAACAATTCACTAATTTTTGCTATAACGTAATATAGTACTTTTTAAATTCGACTTAATTTTAATCGTAACTGATTAAGATTGTTTGCTGTTAAATTATTATAATTAAAGCAAAATTTAATTCTATTGGTTTAAAATAGAAATTTATATTTAGACTAATTAATGAATTAAATTGCCGTAAATAATTAAACCATTCCCATGGGGGTAAAATTTACAATAAACCCTTCTTTTTTACTCTTCCGTTGAAATAAATGAAGTAATGCTCCAGTGACAGAAAACGGCGACAACGCGACTCGCTATTTAACATCTTCGCGTGCCAAGTCGGTCAATTGCGTGCCAGAAAGGTTATTGGTCCCGAAAAGTGTCCACTTTTTTAGAACCCCTTTTAAAGTGAGCTGAAGACGACTCTTATTTTAGAGATAGCACACTATTTATGACGACCTTCGGTTAATATTTAACTTTTTACACGATATTCTGCTCTCCAATAAGCTCCAACGTTTTTTTTTTTTTTTTTTGTGTGTGTATAGCCACTTTTGCTTGAATTAAATTTAAGAATGTCCAATAAGCTCCAACGTTTTTTTTTTTTTTTTTTTTTTTTTTTTTGTGTGTAGCCACTTTTGCTTGAATTAAATTTAAGAATGTTGCTTGAATACAAAAATCTTTTCTTTAAAAAATTAATGCGGGAAAATCAAAATAATTAAAAATTTATTATGTTGATTGTTATTATTTTTTTTGTAAAAAAAAGTCAGTACTATTACTTGTGAAATCCACTACCGTACTGCAGCTTTAAATTGTAAGTTGAAGTACCATGTGCTTTACTGAACACTAAAACTGAAATAACCATAGTTGTGTTTTCTTTTTTGTATGCTTATAATTTATGTAGATACTATTTTATAAATTATGTAAGTTTACTTCACTAAATTTTAATTTTTGTGAATTCACTGAGTGTAAAGCTGTACAACGGATTTAAATTAAAAGAAACATTTTCTGCAAACAAAAAATCTCAATTTAAAAAAAAAAGCAATTAACTCTTGTAACTAGTTCGTCGCCACCTCATTTTGACGAAATTTATTTAAAAATCATTTTCTAAAGTGTTTTAATTTTTGTAAATCTCTTTTACCACTAATAAAAATACCGATGAAGAAATCTCGATGTTTGATCTTAAAATTGATTTAATACGAATTCCGATGAATAATTTTTAAGTCACATGAACAATTGTGGCTTTTAAGTCGCATGAGTACGAAACATAATTTTTGACGTAAAATCGTTAAAATACGCGATTTAAGATCATACATCGTGTTTCTTAAATACGAATAGCGGTGATTTATTTTAAATCAAGTGAATGTAATTTTAAATGGCGTTTATATTAGGTGGGGAAAAGCGTAAAAACCAAACTTACTTTCCCCGGGAATTCGAAGAAAACTAACTTTCTATGAAAAGGAGCATGCCTGAAGCTTGAAAAATCGAATGCAATGACGTAATCGCGGAAAAAGTGCGGCTGCGCGAATGCTGAGAAAAAATTTCTCATATATTTTCTACCAGATTGATCTGTGCGTTAAAAATCAGAAAATTTCGGCCGTTTTTTTTATTTATTTATTCTTTAAATACTAAAAAAAAAAATTTTCGATAGTGACAATTTTCCGCGAACAGCGTTTTTATATATTTTGTATATCTCGTGTATAATATTTTGAAAGCATAGACAGGTGAAATGTTATTTGAATTGTTAAAAATCAAGTATATTCCCTTTTCACGTTCAGTTTTCGCCGAATTTAAAATTACCCTGGAAGTAGGAGTTTGAAAAAATAAATATAAATTTATTTTACGCATTGTGCTGCTAATTATATTTCGGAAGATAAAATACACGTATTAAATCTAAAAATTATTTCAACCAAATGGAAGAGGAAGAAATCTACTGTTAATGCAATATTGAATTCTAGCTTTGTAAATAATGACCAGATCGTAATAAAGTACATAAAATTAACCGTCTAGCACAATTCACTTCTTACACGTGTCAGTACCGGAATTATACTCGCTAAATTTGTTTACTTTAACCAGGAGTCTGTCTAGAAGAAATCAAAATATCTTTTCATAAAAACGTACCCTTCACAAAATATTTTAACTTAAAAACGGACCCTTCACAAAATAATTTATCTTTTAATCCGACCCTTCACAAATTTGTTTATCTTCATTATTGTGTTGTTAATTGAATAAACCCTTCCCAGGAAGGGGGGGGGGAGACAAATGGAAACGAACTAAGCTGTGTCTTCAGCAGAAGCTTCTTCCTTTATTCGTCCGAAATGAATATTCTGCGTTCAGCAATATAGGCTAAATACCAAATATTTGTATATTGCATCTCAAATTTAGTAGCAGCAATTGCTGTTTATTTTCTTAAAATTAAATTTTTTAATTATAATTTTACAGTGTTGAGCATAATCTTGTATGTCTTTACAATTTAAAAACTCCTTGATAAAGTTTTTTTGCAATAACGGACCCTATTTGCACAGATTCACAAAAGCGGACCCTGGTTGAAAGAATGAGACTTAACGTTTATTTTATATTCACAAATTACGAGTAATTTTTTCACAATTTTACAAAAACGGACCTTTCACAAAATGTCTGGACAGACCCTTGCTTTAACCCTACCTACCTTTAACCCTCATATTTTCAACCGAAATGAAACTACGGTGAATATTAAATAGCTTTTGAAGATAAAGATATCGAACACTGAATTGGTGTAAGGTTATTTTAATAGTGATTTATCGACTTGTGCAATGTATAATCGATATTAGATTGTACATTGTACTATGTGACCTTATCATGTAGTGTACTCAGCGATCTTACATATTTTATTGTAATTCATGCTTAGTTAAGAAATATTTTATTATTAACATATTACAGTTACTATATTCTTTCTTTGAGTAAAAGTAAGATTATCATGATCTCAATAATACAATTGTCATATTCGGATTTATTCATACATTCAACACCTCGACATTTATTGAATTTTCATTTTAAAAAATGGATATTGTATCGACATATATTTTCATCAATATGTGTATGTATATTTTTATTGTAAAGGCTACAACAGTTTAAAGGGAAAGAAGACTTGTAAAATATTGTTCAGCCATTATTGTAGTTACCAACAAATATTTTTAAAACTTAATTTTCTGAATATTTTATGCATTTTAATGAGAAAAATTGCAATGATCTGGTACAGAATTTAGTTCAGGCTAAGGAAACTTTTGGGAACTAAGAGAGTCACGTTCTTCTTTTTCTGATGTACCCCCCCCCCCCCCCTTCATTAACGTTTTTATTGTTTGGGGAAAGAAATATATTTTTGCTCGTATTGATGAATTTCTTTATTAGTTCGGTTATGAAAATCGGAGCAATTTTTTTATCTCCACAGTTTTAAAATTTTCAACTTTTTTTTTCTTCTGAATAAATGCGCTAGAGGCAGCGTCCTCTTATGTTTATTCTGAAAATGGCGCAAAACTTAAATTTAGAAAAAAGCTTCAGTTTTGAGAAAATGAAAAACGCTTGTGGGCTAATTTTTTAACATTTGTAAATTTACTCTAGTACTGCATTATCTCCGTAGGAAAATTATTTTTTCTTTTAGAAACTATGAAAAAAAAATACCAACTTTGTATTCCCTCCTCTGCTTTCTGAAATAGACATTATTCAGAAAAATTTGTCGATTTTATTCATACCTACTCCAAAGAGACTCCCTTTTTTAAATTATGTATTAAAAATTCTCTTTTAGACTTAAACTAATTTTTGTTGTATGTTTATGTAACTGATTATATGGAATAAGTTAATATCATTTATAACTTGCATACTTTATGTCGAAGAAGATTTTTATTTTAATATATTAATTCAACAGAGTAAAATTATTGTTCCAAACTAATCAAAAAATAGTAAAGATGGATACTCCAAAGCAACGGGAAAATACTGCTAGTTAGTTGTTAGAAACTGCTCCAAAGTACTTTTAAAAACAAATTGTTCCTACGATGTTTAAAAAAATATCAAATCATTACTATAGTTCCTGTGAGCTTTTTTTGTAATTATAAAAGCGTCCCTTAAAAGGAACTATGAGCTCTTAACTGTTAAAAACTTTGATGCGTCTTGAACCATAAGATCGTGCAAAATTCCTGCAAACCTAGTATGAAGTCGAACATTATTGTGTAAACAAATTTCTCTTAAGTTTATTACATGATTGATACTGATTCAACATGAACGAAAACATGGTCCAATTCAACACCTTATTAATTTGCTGCTAATTTTCTTATGGGTTCAAGGTAGCGATCGTATGGTTCAACGATGAATCGAATTTTCTCACAGTGTAATGCGTTAAAGAATGTTGAAAGAAAAAGCTTTACAAGCTTTGGAGAATGCTTTCGTCAACACTTCCAAATAATTTTAAGGTAGTAAAGTCACTTTCTCTCTCTCTCTCTTTCCAAAATCTGTGACGATTGCATCTGGTACTTGGTGGCCTATTTTTCCGGCTCATTGGGCCACGAAGATGGGTGGCAAAGAATCTGAAAGAGTTATTCTAAGTGACTCGTATATCCTTGCAAGTGGAGTTGAGTTGGAGAAGAAGAAGAAAAAAATATTTTTGAGGGTGATAAATAATCCAGTCAGCCATCGGTAACGATGTTTGCCATTCTGGAGGAGGATGGATGTGTTTTGAGACGTGGAACGTCTTCCGCATCCAACTCCGAAAGAAAATATCGAGAGAGAAAAAAATAAAACTTAATTAGAAATTTCCCAACTTGCACCATTTTTCGAGCGATGGAGGACATAACTGTTAAGTGCAGTTATTTTGGGTGGTTAACAGTTCAAGAGACGAATAAAGGAGAGACAATGAATGATCAACTCTTTAACTATCTGATAATACTTTCATTCTATTTTTTTGTCGTACCTCTCTGGTATCACGTTTCGAACTGTTTCTAGCATTAATACGTTGTTTTTCATCAAATTAAAGGGAAACACCTGATTCAATTAATATAACAATGTATATTTTACATCTTTGACTCAATCAACAGTTGTATTTATATATCTTAGATAAAATTAATATTTCATGTTTCGTAATAAGTGGTAGGTATTGAGTCCGAAACATAGCCTGCAACAACGGTTTTTAATAGGCAGAAAGAACCTGACCCTCTATGAAATTTTTTGACCTCTTCTCTCTCGTTGTGTGCACTTTTTCCTTTTTCAGATATTGGAGGATATTGCTTACTTATCTTTTTTATTACCTTTTTTGGGGGGATAACAAAACAAGTAAATTGGTGTATTTTAACGAGGGACCCTTGCCCCACTTATGGCCATTGTGGGTTAAAAAATTGTTATTCCTTTAGGTTCATTCAATGAATAATACGGTTTTTAACACTAAAATTTAATGTGTTAAAAACCGTAACACAACCTAAAATTTACAACCTTATAACCTAAAATTTAATGTGTGACGCTAAGCTGCATCAAGATTTTGAAGAACAAAACACATGTTTTGAGTACATTTTTGAATATTTTTGAAAAGTTTAAAATCATTCTTTTTAAGGCATTCCAAAACAATTTTCCGTAAAATAATTTACTGTATGGAAAGTTTTATTGTCTATTCGTTTTATCTTTGTTTACGTTATGTTAGATTGTCCAATTATTTTATTGTTGCTTATTCTCGTTGCCAAAAATTTTAAAGTTTATAATTTTTTTTTATATAATTAGACATTTTAATTGATAGACATTGTCTTAAAATCGACTGTCACCTATAAGATGTTTATATATATGAAATGTATGTTACACAACGTTTATTTATTTTGTTTATGTATTATTACAAAAATATATTTTGAATTCATATTTTTTATCGTCCTTTTCAATCCACTCGCGTCCTTTTCAGTCCACTTTACTTAGTTTAGTTTCTACATTTGGTCATTAAAATATGCTACAGAAAATACTAAAGAAAAACTGTCACTTATAATTATATAACTGAAATACTTAATCGGACATATTTGTAGGAAAAATTATTCTGTTTATCCGGAATTCTTCCGTGTCTAGTAAACAAGAAAAATTGATTAGGGCCAGTTGAGTTATAAATGCAATGTGAAAATTATAAACACTCGTGTTTACAGCATTTCTTAAGCTCTGTTGTTCGTTATCGGTTTTCAGCTTCTGTATCGACGAGTGAAAGGTTCAAAATCGCCTGCTTATTTACAAAAATGCCTAGCTTTATGGACATGGCGGCCGCGTTTCATAATGGAATATGTATATTTTTAAATTATGTTTTTATCCCATTTGTTAAGTTGTCAATATTAATTGTTATGGTATCGTCCAATGTCAATCGCAACTATGTTTTTTTTTATTTATTATTATTTTTTTATTCTTCGTTAACGCAGTCGGTAATGAGGACGCTATATTGCGTGAGAAACTTTTCATGGCAAATTCTGTTTCACCTCCATTTGTATTTTAAAATTTAAAGTCAATAGAAAATCATCAAGTTTCAAATGCTAAAGAGAAGCTTTCAAAATATCTTAATGCTAACAAATTATTGCATGATGACTCTCCGACTAACCTGATCCTAAGTAATTCTGGGATGATTTATTTACATATTGATATTTCGAATTTTCTTTTCAATTTTCTTCTCTTTTTATTTCATGGCTTACTCCATTTTTACCTGAACTTACAATTTCGATACTTCCAGTTTTAAATAACTTATTTTAATTAATTTATTATTTTGTGTAATATATGGAGTATGTAACACCTCACACGAGAGCTGACATATCCGTTTCCCACAAAGAAATATTAAAAAATATCCACAATTTTTAGTATACTTTTTTTTCCTTCTTGTTTTTTTAATTAATCGCGTTGCACTTAATTAAAATATATTTTACAGTATATCAAACTTTAAAATCTGAAAACTAATTATTTAAAAAAAAAAAAAAAACTCCCAATTTAGCAAACGTTTACACAGGCTATTTATAAAACAGAAAAAATAAGAACATTTAGAAAAACTAATTTTACATTATTTGTAATTAATCTATTAAAAATAAGTTGTGAAATGAATATTAGACGGTGTTTCAATTATTATGAGGCTTTTATTACATTTAAATAATTTTACCGTATACTATTACAGGACATAATTTTTACAGACTTTGTATAAAATTAAGAGGCTCCGCTCTTTTTGTCTTCACTGGCAAGATGCTCGAACCCCTCAAAACAAAACACCTATATATATATGTATATATATATATCTATTTTTTCCCTTCCTTTTCACCTGTAGGGCCCTCTCTTAATTTTGGAAGATTAATTGAATGGAAATCTGTTGTGGCAAATGAATATGGACGAAATCACTCTAGCTTGAAGCGATGGTAGCTAATTACATAACATGTTGGGATGACAAAGCCTCCTATGTCAACCCTTTTTTTTTTTTCTCTCTTCTAAATATCAATGCCAATGTTGCGTGTTTGTGTCACATAAGGATACATTTCCTCTATTATTTCTGTAACCTATTAGGTATTCCTCCCTAATGTTATCTCTTATTTCGCATTTTCCTTAAAGTTCTTTTATTTTATTCTCTTTCTTTTTTTTCTTCCCCCTACATACATGCAATCCACGCGATCAATTTTATTCTTTTTTTTTTTGTATGTACATACATTTTTTTTTTACCTTTTTAAATTGCTTTTGTACAAATCAACTCTAAGAGATTTCAGTATGATGTCAAGAACACATTTGGTACAATAGTACATTTACCTCTAATGTTTTTTCTTCCCTCCCCCAAGCGATTCTCGTGTATTGAAGAGGTATGTAATTATGATAAGCTGATCATCGATGACGGCATGCGTACGTTTGCTTTTGCGCATCTTATTGGATTGTTCAGCTTTTTCTTGTTTCAACTTACCTTTTTATTCTCAAATGCAATATTTATTATCTTAAACATGTACATGGTTGCCGATTGTTGTGCATTTACCCGAAGCTTTCTGCATTTACGTATACATTTTCTTCTTTTCTGCATTAAGACACAAATCTTTTACCCTGTGAAAATGTTTTTTTTTTTTTTTTTTTTTCCTTTTTAGTTCTTACTTGTATGCACATGCACACATATATCTGCGGTATTTCAGCCTGTGGACGTTGGTATGTTCATAGCTGCCAACTCTACTGGATTTTCCAGTAGACTACTGGGTTTTGCCAGTTTCCCCCCCAAAAAATCCCTATTGAAATAGAATTTTTATACAGATTATTGCTTGCTTGCTTGGATAATTAAATAATTATTACTAATACATAATGAAGCGAACCTCATTTATCGAAATCAGTTCAAAACTTTTTTTTGTTATAAAATGTCCAGTTTTTTTTTTTTTTTTTTTAATTTTTTTTTTATTTGATTCGGAACTCTCTTTTTAAATTATATAAAAAAAAAATTCTTTAACTATCTCTGATGAATTAAATGCCTGTTAATATTCAAAATTAGGAGTATACATAATACATAACATTTCAAGTATGTTTAATGTTAATCATAACTGAAAAATATTGCAATTTTTCTATTTTGATGATTATAAAAATCCCTAAAATTCCCTGTGTGTAAAATATTTAGTACATTTTGCAACAATTATCATGAAATTTATATTATTTCGTAAAATCTAGGATTTTTTCCTATCCATGCTGTTATAAATTAAAGCAACGTAAAGCATCGTATGGGGGGGGGGGAATCGTATTATTTTCAATTTTTGATTTTTTTCGAGCTGATTGTGCATAAGTGGAATATAGCTGACCTTATATCCCATTTGTGTAACACTATAATTTCAAGAACTGTACTATTGATACTTTGAATAAGGAATAAAAGTTGAAAATGCGTTAATTAATTTTTTCTGCAAGCATTTTTAAAAAATGGGAGTTAGTTGGTATGCTTAAACGTATAGCTAAATTAATAAATTTCTAATATAGCTAAATGAATAATATTAAAAAAAAGGTTCAAATTATTATTCGATTAAAAATGTATTGAACTTATGCATTAACTAGGACTGATTTATTAAAACCCAGCGTCATGATCGGAAAACATGTTTTTGTCTTTTAAGTTATGTTTAAAGAGGTTTATACTTCTAAAAAAAAAACTTTTTAAAACTGTTTTAAAATTATTTCACTTAATTTCGATCGCACTTAATAAGTTTATTTAAATTGAGGACTATTTTAATGTCAATTGATAGTCTAATTAGAAAATAATGCACTAGTGCAGAATATTATTTAAATAAGAGTTGCAACGCTAAAAAGTAAAATCTTATCTAAAAAAAAAAGAAGAAAAAACTCCATATTTTTTTTTTTCAAAAAAATTTTAACAATGAAATGTAAACATAAAAAATGCTGCTTCTGTTTATAAACTATTAATAATTTAATCTTAAAATAAACTATAATGAATAATTTAATTGCTGTTGAAAGTTACCTGATTTATGATTCATTTTTTGCCCAAGTATTTTCTTTTTTTATTTAGTGGGCACCTAAGTTGTTATTTACGAGTTGCCATTTTTCAAGACAGCAAAAATGATTTAGAACGCTTGTAAAAAATAATAGCCTCTTTAAAAAATCATACACAATTACTAACCACAAATAATAAAGTAAAATATTAAAAAATACATTACTACAGTTTCCATAAAATAAAAGCAGAACGTCATGCGTTGTGTGTAATTTTTCAACGTTTTAATACTAATTATATTGTCGGTTATTACATTTTTCTTAATAGATAAATTTTACAAATATATTATTGTTATTATTATAATATTTTTTTTTTTTTTGTACTTAAATTATAGGACGCGAAACCCTGCTTACTATCCACTAACATGTCCCATCTTTTATTGTCTTATTTTAAGGTACCTTGGTAAAAAAAGGATTAGTTTAATACTTTAATAAAAACTGATAAAATCAATCATTTTTCTGATATTATTGATTTGTTCGCTTCGTATATAAAAGATCAGGTAACTAAACAATTTTCTCTAAAAATTTTGTGCTGAATGAAAAAAAAAACATATTGAGTAATAAAACTGTCATAAATGTTCATGATAATTATTTAAGAAGAAATTATTGAAACAAGATTATCCGCTACGACACATCTAATCGATTCTCTGAATGGATTATCGAAGAAATTGGTTTCGAATAACAGAGAATCGAAAAAGAGTAGGTGTAGCGAAAGAATATTTATGTAGCCTTGGCAAGAGCGTAACTTATTCGAAGTGGATTGAAAGATTTTGGCTATCTTGAGGCCAATGATGATGATGATGCAACTAGTTGTCGCGAGAAAAAAAATTTTTTTTCTTCCTCATATATCTTATAGTAGAAAAAAAATATAAAAGAAATACTAACTACCCGTACTTATCATTTTTGTATTTAATGCGCAAGCGCAAATATTTGTTGATTCAGCTGTCGCGATAAAAAGTGAGTAAGAATTCTTGAATGACGCAATTGATGAAGTTTATATGGAATTCTTTTTTTTTTTTATTGTTAATTTTCATCAATTGTCAACGATCGTTTTCACTTTATCAGATTCGATTTTTTGTGGTCATTCCATAAACGTCAGCAATAGTGAAATTAGAATGTTAATTAGATATCAGAGCTGACATCGTTTTATAAAATTTTTAATCGTGTCATTTTTAAATTATTCAATTACTGGTATGGTGATGCTAAGAACAAGAAAAAACGAAGTATCCTGAATAACTTTTGATTTAATCATTGAATTTTCGTTTTCCGTAAGTGGATCTAATTTGTTTCGAAGGCCACTTCAAATCTGCCATTTTTAAATGATAATTTGAGTTACAATATTAAGCATGTATTTAAGTTTTCTGCTTTCTATGAATAAACATGCACTCTATTACTGCTATTTGTTATCTTTTCGCTATATCTGAAATTTATTTCTAATTTATTTATGTCTAAATTTATTATGATAATTTTTATTTATTTTAAATTCAATTTATTAGTGGTTTTGCAAAGTTCTTAGCTGTCTTGATTTTCCTGATAATAAATATATTTGATAATATATTTTTTGTCCATATTCGTCCTGATTTTTTGTGTGTTCAGAACATCCTATTGTGAATACGATGCTGATTTTTTAAATAAAAAAACGATTTGTAGAATCAAAAAATTTCGATCTTCGATTCAACTTCTTTTTATATTATTAAATGCTAATAAAATTCGGTAGTTCAAACTTAGGAATTAATCCTCTAATTGTATACATGCTTTGTGTATGTAACTGTAATCACAGGATTCATTGTTTCAAATTTTTTTGGAAATACAGCCACTTTATAAATAATGAACTCAATTAATTTTGATTTTGATTGATGAATTGATTTTTTAAATAAAAAAAAAAACGATTTGTAGAATCAAAAAATTTCGATCTTCGATCCAACTTCTTTTTATAATATTAAATTCTAATAAAATTCGGTAGTTCAAACTTAGGAATTAATCCTCTAATTGTATACATGCTTTGTGTATGTAACTGTAATCACAGGATTCATTGTTTCAAATTTTTTTGGAAATACAGCCACTTTATAAATAATGAACTCAATTAATTTTGATTTTAATTGATGAATTGATTTTTTAAATATAAAAAAAACGATTTGTAGAATCAAAAAATTTCGATCTTCGATCCAACTTCTTTTTATAATATTAAATGCTAATAAAATTCGGTAGTTCAAACTTAGGAATTAATCCTCTAATTGTATACATGCTTTGTGTATGTAACTGTAATCACAGGATTCATTGTTTCAAATTTTTTTGGAAATACAGCCACTTTATAAATAATGAACTCAATTAATTTTGCATTATCAAATTTTTATGTTGAATAATCATATGGTTATTTCAGCAATTGCAGTTACAAATTTTGTAAAATTGAGTTCTGTAGATTCACAGTTCTTCGCTCATTTTTTATTCAACTCTTTAATCTGATTTTAAATTTGATCTTCCAAATAAAAATAAAAATATCATAGAAAATTTAAATGATGAATTGAGAAACATTACTTTTGTCCAAAAATGTTAGACGATATGTTTGTTCACTGTGTTTTCATTTCGAGAATATTTAAACTATGCTTTAAATTTGTTTGATTTATGAAGTCTTGAACTCGATTACAAATCCTACTGCAATATTGTTAGGTGGGAATTATTAACTGATTGACGATGTTTTCTTGTAAACACGATAAGCATTTCTATCGATCTCAAACAATGATGAGTTCTGTATAAAAAATTGAACTCAAAAACTGCAAAAAAAGCTATAAAATTTGTTTTTATTATATTTATTTAAGTAGAGCAAATTTAAATTGTTTTAATTATTCGTTTGCAGCTTTTAGAATTAGTCTGTTATCTGTTTATTGTTCCCAAAAATGTCCTGATTTTTTTCTTGGGTTCAGTACAAGGCCCGATTTTGCTATTGTTGACAGCCTTGTTGTAATATATTTTTTTTCACAATATAATGCAAAAAGTACAAATAAAAATAAAAAATATTTCAAAATTTATTTCTTATTAGTTTTGTTAAACACTTTTGGTTCGAATCAAACTAAAGAAAAAAAAAATTTCTCATAAAAGTATTTTTTATTTTTTGTGTGACTTTAAATAAACATAAATAATTAATACTTAAATGTTTAGGTATCATTGCGTTTTTGAAAAAATATTTATATGATGTAAACTAATGTTAGCAAATTTAAGGATGTGTCTTTAAAAAATATTTTAAAATAGAGCATTGCTAAATCCATACTCTGCCCCCTTGATGGGAAATTTTTCTTCTTTCTTTTTTTTAAACTTTTTTTTTAATGATAATAATATACGGAAGCACGCAGCAGACACTTAATGGATGTATTTTCATGTGCTATTGTATTATTATTATTTTTAATCAGAATGAATGATGAGTGTTGGTATCTTTTTTTGCTTGTACCTTTAGTATGAAAAAAAAAAAAATTAGATTCTAAACTTCGGAAATATTGGTTCTCATGTTCTGCGCGTGACGTCAGAAAGAAACACCCTGGCAACAAGATGCAACGACCTTGGCCTGCAAAAGATCAGCTGAGAATTTAAGTGTCAGATCAGTGAAGGATTGCTAGAAATACGAGGCATTAAATTTTAATCCCAAATGGCAGTCGAAATTCTGGCATTCCTCCAGCACCCAACAGTGGGTCTATTTGAACCCCCCTCCCTTTCACTCCACTCCATTAATTTACTAATTAACATTTGTCTTCATGATTTAATCCTTTGTTATTTGAGTGTTTTATATCCTCTTCCAACAACTATTTATGATCCCTCTGGAAAAGAAAAGATCATAAGCTGATTTACATATAACTGTTGCTAAGCAAAAATATAAATAAATAAATCTATATTTTTTAAAGCAATTTCTTTTCGATTTGATTTATACTCAAAAATTGCTATTTAACTGTTTTTAAAGTTGTAATAAAATTAACATAAATGATTTAAATATATTTATTATTGCTAGCTTTTTGAATGAGTAAAAACTTACGCCGAGTCGAAATCGCCTTTCTTATTTTATTGAGCTCACTTTTTCTTTATGCAATTTCCAAATATTATGTGACCCTTGGAGTAATGTAGTTATAGGCCATATTTTTCCTAAAAATTTACATTTTGCTAACTACTCTTTTTTGTTATTGAGTGTTTAGTTGCTTTATATGTTTCCTAAGTTTTCATCCGAACACAGCAGAATACATAGACGTGGTGGGTAGCGTTTTTAAAAAGTGCTTGAAGGTGCTTATTTTCGATTTTCGTTTTTTAAAAGCCCTTAAAGGTACTTTTTTTTTATTGGGTGTTTTTTAAAGTCTTAATTTTCCCTTTTCGAAAAAGAGATTTTTTTTCTCTACCATGTCTATTTTCGCCACGTATTATGCAAAAGCGTAGTTTTCACATTGTACTATTCAACGTTTTCACAATTCATTAAAACACAATGACTTTCGGCGTATGAAAGCGCCAATCAATTTACATGTTAGATGAACTACTTGCGGGTCTGCATGTTCCTATACTGAGGTGGTTTCGGTGAGATTCTTGCACTCCCATGTGCAATTCAGCTGCATCTTGCAAGATATTCTCAAATTCAGGCTTTATCCCCCCCCCCCCTGAAAACGAACCGATAAATCTTTTGATCTTTTTATGGTGGCTAATATAATCAAGAAAAAGAGTTATTTGCCAGAAAATAGTCAGTTTTTCATGATCATGTTATGAAAATTATTTGCATTTTGTTAATGTATATAGTATCTTTAAAATATTTTTAAGTGCTTAAAAAGTACTTAAAAGGTGCTTATTTTTTGCTGATTGCAATTGTCTAAAAACTAATTCTCGGTTGTTGCTGATATGTAGTATATTATAACCTTTGAAATTAGCTGTTAAAATTTTAAAAATCGCAATATCGGCAACATTTATTCACCTAGATGAAAATTATCAAAATCACTGTCTTATTCTCAGTTTTTGCAAATTTTTATGAGCCCATGTTATGCAGCATCGCAAGAAGTTTTTGAATTTTATAAAAATTAGACCACAAACGCTTTCCATTATCTCAAAAGTGTGGCTTTTCTCCTTATCGACGTTTTGGGCCAGATTTAGAATAAACATAGGACACTGGCTAAAGATAAGCTAAACTTGACCTAACAGTCATGAGAAACTACTTCAAACTCACAGCATTTATGAAAGCAACATATTATTCGCAAATTATAATTTCATGCGAATACAGAGATTTTGAAAAACAGCTTTAATATTTTTGAAAAATTAATTTTTTTTCATCAAAATAAACACACATTTGATCATTATTATTGTATACTCACAAATTTCTTTAAAATACATAGCTATACTTTAAATATAAAGTATTTGTGACCAATGTGTCATGTGCTTTGTTTCTAAACTGTTGGTATATGTTCATGTTATATAGCGTGACATGTGACAAAGAGATACGAGGGTAAAGTGAAGTGTGCTTTTGGTGTCAACACGAAAAAGGGGTCAAAAGTATTGGGGGAAAAAACCGTGGCAACAATTATGGACGGCGTTTAATATCTTTAAAGATTGCTTAAGTTGCATTTCATCACAATTTAATAAAAATTTTGAGTATTCAAGTTATGTTTATTGTTCATATTTAGGATTAAAATATCTGAATTATGAGTGTCCAAATGTAATGAGAATGCCGCTCGACAGTATATTTATCATACAACGACCATTAATGTTTATGAAACAACTACTACTTAAATTACGCATTAATCTGTTGATTTAATCTACATTAATGAGTAATAATTAAAAATATTACATAAATGACTTAGTTATTAAATTAAGTTTTTTTGTCATGTAGTTTTTAAGTTTTAAAAATTCATTTCAAATAATCTAGATAATTTTGCACAATAGGGCGTAATCTGCACAATAACTTTTTTCTACTTTCTAGAAAAACATTTGAGTTAAAAAGAAGAAAAAAAAGATAAAAATTTTATTTTGTGCATAATTAATTACAAGATTGACTACCTTTTTCCGATAGTCATAAACCGGTTTTCCTCTCACTATCCCTGGCCGTGAAGTGTATGAAATAAAACATGGTTGACCTTGTTTCTTAATCTACATGATATTCGATATTCCTTGCATGCTTAAGTGTCTTCTGCGGTCAAGCGAAATTAGCATGCAGTGGTCATTTCATCCGTTTTTTTTTAGCGACCAATTTTTATTAATTTTAAAAGAAATTTATATATTTTAATCATCTGATTGGACATACCCGACTGCACTTTAATTTTTGAAATGAAGCATTTTATAATGTAGTCACGGATTAAACAAGAGACCTTCGTGGACTATTTGGCAACGTGCGATTCTTTTTTATCTCGTTGGCCCTGAACCGACATGTATCGCAACTATTTTTTCGGTGTGCTAAGTTGGGTGATGCAGTACATATCAATTTTCTTCGCTTAATTTAATCTACGTGTGTCAAGTTCTGGTGATTTGTTTAGTGTATTCATTGGTGCAATTCGTGTTTGATGCAAATACCTTCATATCTCTTGTTACGCCACAGTAATCTATGTCTTCTTTTTTTTTCAAAGGATACATCGGGCAGAATATGTACGGTTACACAATTACAAAAAAAATTTATAGAAAAGATTACCTGAATCTGACTTTCTGGTGAGATATTTAATATGAAATTCTGACTTTTGATCTAATAATGGAATCGGCATGTACCAAGATGCAATCTTAGTGGTTGAAAGGATTTCATTTAAATATGCTAATTAGTTTGTGCAGACGATATTTTAATTGAAAGGTTTGGAAAACCTAAAAAAAGTTTAACAAAGTGTGCAGGGATGCTTTGTTTTTTAAGCCTTTTGACGCAGATGGGATACCGGTGTCCCTTTCATATATTTTTTTTTCTGACACTAAAGCGAAAATATATTTTGGTGCTCTTTAATTATAAAATGCTATCTAATAGTTACTAAAAAAAATGAGTTATATTGTCGGAATTATATTTGTACTAAAATATAAAATCCAAAAAAAAGTAAAAGTAGTTTTAATTTTTTTTTCTTTTTTTTCTTTTATATTCCAAAATTTATGAGTAATTGATTTTGTAAATTAAGGAAATTTCAGTTGAATGCTGAATAACTGTTTCTCTTTTATATAAATAACTACAAATTTGAAAAATTGTTGTTTGGAAGTGAGCTGTGATTGGAAGATTTTACCTTTAACGCAGCTATGTATGTCATAACCATAAATTATTAAACTGTAAATTTTAATATTTTTCACTTATTTTGAATTTGACCTAAATTAATAGAAAATAATGAAAAAGTCAGAAAAAATATGTTTAAAAATTCTGCGTCGAAGGGTGAAGAGTAGTTTCTAAATTCATGTATCTTCAAAATTTTTTCTGTTTTTTGATGGGATCGATAGAGGATAATAATGTGAAGTAATAGCAAGAGAAGTAATGCCTGCTGCTGTTGTCCAAGCAATGCTGGTAGTATAAACTATTTCTTACAAGGATTCAATCTGTGATAAAATTTTAGACCAGATAAGAAATTAAAATTTACTTCGGATAACTTGTTGAATCAAACAAGAAAGCTTCAGGAAAAAATTTTTAATTAAGTTTTTAAAAAATACTATATCAGTTAGTTACTCAGTCTGAGTAACTAATTTTAAGGGTTAAAAAATTTACTTAAATAAATTTATTTTAAAGAATGTGTGAATTTATTATTATTTTAATTTTTTTATTAATCTTTACTGTTTTGCATACTGCGCTATTTGGTCACCAGTCATCTCGAATTTCTGTAGCTGGCAGGTCTGTGTATATATATACTCGCTTCGAGTTCTTTTTCAACTTGAACAATTGTGTCATGTGACATTATTTAAACGAATCAATTCAATTTCATTTATACTATAGAATATTGAATAGATTCGCAGTGGTACGAAAGTTGCTATTGAACTGCATTTTTGAGTGAGAAAAAATGAGTATCATATACATCGCATCGAGTACTTTTTCAATTTAAACTGTAACAAATGTTTCATGTGACATATTTAAACGAATCAATTCAATCTCTTATATACCATAGGAGATTGAATTAATTTGTTCTGGTGCGAAAGTCGCTGTTTTTGCGAGGAAAAAAAATAAGTCAAATTTATTATCGCCTCGAGCTCTTAAACTTGAATACTTGTTTCACTTTCCATGGGCCTATTATTTCAATTTAAAATAAAAAAAAATTAATACGCTTAGCAATATAGTTTGCTATCACATTTTCCCTGCAGTTAGCAGATTTTGCAACTGATCCATAGACTGTTTTGTAGTCAGTGAATTCCGAATTCTAACTTAAACTTAAAAATGAATTCATTCATTAAAACGTGAATTCCTCAAAATATAGCCGCTACTTTATTGCATTTTTTTTAAAAAAATTTAATGTAGAATTTAAATGTTTATGTATTACTTTTATTACTTTTTGATTATTTCTCTATCATATTTGTTTTTAATAATTCATTTTTTATTTTTTTCAGGTAAGAAAATTTATTTTTTATTTAAAGTACGTTGGATACCTCTATGGTGAGTATTGTATTTCAGTTGTTATTTTATCTTATCTCACATATAGTGAAATCAAGGGGGGGGGGAATAAATCAATAAAGACTTGTTGATTGAGTTCTGATAAATGTTTTTTGGTGAATTTTAAATGATTGAGGATAAGTTTTTTCTAAATATTTGAAATGTTTAGATTTTTTTTCAAATTGTAAAAAAAAGAAGCGTTTTTTAGGAAATTTCCCTTAAAATTAAAGAGTTTTTTTATATTTATTTATTATTATTATTATTTTTGTATTTTTTTTTTATTTGTTTGGATTCTGTATCTTGTAAAAATTCCAGAAACTATTTAAATGCTCAATCCTAAATAATTCCAAGATACAATTTGATGTAGTATCAATGTCACCATGGAAAAAAGTATAACTGATCGTTCTAAAACTTTTCACCTAGTTTTTGAAACTCACCTTATTTTTATAGTTCTTTGATATTTCAATCTTGATTTTATATTATCTGTATTTATGTTTTTAATAATTCTAAAAAAAAATTTTTAAAAATTGGCGATTTTTTGAAAATTATTTGATTGCTTATGCGTATTTAGCTTTGATCCTTTCGCTTGATTTTTATTTCGGTTAAATTTCAAAATATTAAGTGAAATTAAGTTTTTCCGTATTTCTTTTTTTACGCATAATAGTCATAATAAATATAAATCAGATTCACTGATAACTATAGTAGGAACTTCATCCTCTAAAAATAAGTTTGTAAATAAAAATTCTTTGTACTAGTATTAAAATGCTGCTTGAAAGTATTTCCAAGCAGTACGACCGCTGAAAAGAGTACGGCTCTTCTGCAAGGTGGGAACAATAATGTTATCAGCAGATAATTTTGAGTTTTACTGACATTTACATTATATGTTCTTAATATTCACCACTTATGCAATAAAATTAACATTATAATTACTTTTTCTTGTTGAATTTTAGGATATCAGATTTTCTGAACAAGTAATATTTGAGGAAAAACTATTAGCGTTGCGTACGTTTCTTATATTTTACGTGCAAGAAAATGGCATTTTGTTGCTGAAATATTTCGTAAAAATATCAGAAAATACTTAAATTATTGAAAAAATATTTTTGAGTTTGGATAAAGAAATTTTAAGTACTCAGATTAATATATTTTATGTTAAAATAATAAGTCTTTCGTATATTACTTCTCTGTACATGAATCAAAACACTAATTTTGTTTTTCTAAAAAATTTTATTCAGTAAAATATTACTTATTAGTTGCGGCCATGTGTTAAAGGTATTATTAAGTAACCGTCTAGTTAAACTTTTTACTCTTATTTTTTATTCGTAAATATCTAGCACTATTAAAAAATAATAATAATTGTTACACCATGAACGTCAAAATTGTCTTTTGATTAAAAAATATATATTTATATATTTTTAACGTATTTATGCAAAACTCTTACAATAATTTATGTCTATTCAACTGTCAGTATATGTTTTTCAAACATATTGTTCTAACTTTTACAATGTATTTATATAAATTCATGTTCGTGGGACGTGTGACCCGTTATTATTTATCTATAATTAGTGATAGTTCTCTAACGAGCTGTACGTTATCTCCCATTTTAATTTTAAGATTATAACGGCTAAGAAGGTTATCACTCACGAATTTGCATTGAATGTTGTTAACTTACCCCAAATGTACTGTTAAATAAATATAAATGATATCAAAAATTACCTTTCCTCGGAAAAGAGTCAACTCACAATTTTCTCATAAGGGGGAAATATTTGTAACACTTTATCAATGGAGGGAAGAAAAAAAATTAATAATTTGTCAAATTACGAGTTTTCATTTAAAAAATACCAAAAAGGAGTAGAACACGATGTAAACACACAGGGAAAATAGTTACGAATAAAATAGGCGGATAACATGAATGGGTGTAAATAAATAATTATGTAAAGCATTTTGAAATTTTAAGTATTTGAAAATCCGGTGTATACGCTATGAAAAATCCATGCATTCCATTGTCGAATCGTGCTTTGGAAGCGTAGAATCTATACTGTATTGTGGCAGTTAGGTATTTGAACAATAATGCTTCGGCCTACTACTTTAAACCTGCAATTTAAGCATATAACTGTGTATTTTTCGTCAATACGTATTCTTTGAAGAGGACACTATACAGAGGGAGAAAGGCTTCAAGGCAAATTCTGTTTCACCTACATTATTAATTTGAAATTTTAAGTATAGAAAAAAAAATGAGTTCACTTTTTGCTATTAAATTACTGATGTGGATAAAAAATAATTTGTCATGGAATGGTTTTCCTACGGTAATGCTTACTCTTAACAGTTATTGCAATTGCTTGAAATTTTTTTTTTTTTTTTTTTTCTTTTTTTTTTTTTTTTTTTCTTTCTTATCTTTGCTGGAAATAAAATTCGTTAAGTTCGTGTTGAAAAATTTCAGCAATATTTTTCATTTGGCTTATTATATATTTGGACCGTATTGCCTACTATTTAACAGTGATTGCAATTGCTCTAAAAAAATTTTTTTTATCTTTAGTCGAAGTAAAATTTTTTAAGTTTGTGGCAGAAAATTTCAGCAATACTTTACATTTGGCTTATCGGCTTATTTTGTGTTTTAGACGGTAGTACATACTCTTAACAGTTACAGCAATAGCTCTAAAAAAATTTTTATTTATGCTAGAAGTAAAATTTTTTTTAAGTTTCTGACGGAAAACTTCAATATTATTTTATTTGGCTGATGCTGTGACATTAAGAAACAATCAAATGGCTCTACTAATCCTTTTACTTAATGATTCCCCTTAATTATTCACTCCACGATTTAGAACTTATCATTCCTACATACATAATATAAGAAACCGATTATGTTATGCCTTATCATCCTTTCGTTGAATCACGTTGCTGCAAGGTATAAAATAGAAACGCTGGGGGTACTTAAAAATAAACACCGTGTCCTCGCCGCATATTTTGTCATGCTTAACCAGTGGTGAAGAAACCACTCGTGCGGAAACTTTTTTTTTTTTTCGCCACGTGCTTTAAAAACCATTTTAAAAAATTTTTCCCTTATCTCTCTCTCTCTCTTTTTATACTTATGTTGTAGGTAAACGTATTCTTTCATTTTCTTTTTTTTTTTTTTTTTGTGAAAGATATTACCGTTCTACGTTCATTTCCTTCTTTTTTTATCGCCAAATGATAAATACTATGCCAGTTGACTAATATTTCATTGTTTTATATAGAGTTACATTTTTTCTTCTTTGCTTCCAAGTTAATTTTTTCCTGTAAAAAAATATATAAAATTATGATATTTTTAATCAGAATACTACTTTAAAATTTAGTTTTTTAATAATAAATTTTTGGTGCGTATAATTTATTAACTTACTCTAAAAGAGCCACTTATTATTTTATTATGCATGGTGTAAGTGCGATTAAAGCGTAAGTTCTCCACTTAAACAACAAGTAGTTAACTTATAAAGAGGTAATTTAATTGTTTAGGCCAGTTTGTTGATCGACATTCAGAGGTGAACAATTTAACAGGTTTCTCTAACGTACTGAAATTTGAAATATTTACCTGAATCGTAAACTACTTATTTTACTATAATATACAAAGTTTTTAAATGAAGATATTTCCAATTAAAAAAGCATTTTTTGGAATCAGATTCGTGATATTAACATGCAATTTGAAAGTGATTTCCCCCCAATGCAATTAAAGCATCATGGAACATATTATTGTCCTAAGCATGAAATTCTAATGTACTATTTTATCATATACCAGTGTCCACCATTTAAATTTAATATAAGCTGATTGCATTTCATATGCAATTTGAAGCCTATTTTGCCTATACTTATTTTCGCGGGCGGTAAATTTCGCGTACATTTTAATATTAAATTGCAATTAACTTTAATCTTACTAACCTTAATTTCATAGGAAAAAAATTTAGTATTTTCTGTTAGAAAAACTTGAATTACGTCTTTGATGTTACGTTTTCTATTATGTTTAAACCATGTAAGAACCTAAAAGAAATAAGTTAAAATTAGGTTCTAGTTTTAAACAGTTATGTAATTTGTTGCTGTAAAATTATTATTATTTTTTATTTTTTTATGTTGAGTAATGTAAAATCAATAAGACTATGATTTTCAGTTATTCAAGAATAATAATTTAAAGTGAAGTAGAAAAAAAAGTAGATTTCGAGAAAATAATTATAAAAATGTTGATTTTCGGAACTGTGATATAATTTTTAACACTTTCTGTTAAATTTTTCTGGATAACAAATCATTCTACAAAATTAGATCATACGTTGTGCAAACTTTGAAAGCTAATTTCAATATATTATTCAATCTTAGAACTGGACGATATATTGAGAAATATCAATCTCTCGCGGCAACGATATTTGAAAATCTACTCTTTCAATCTATCGTGAAAACCATAAATGTAAAATATACGCTATTATCGACAACGATAATAATGTCATCATTATCGGTTGAGATATGCATCTTTTACTGCCTGAATACGATAATTTCGGTAATATAGTATCGACAACAATATTTATCAAATACAATAAAACGGCGGTTTATCAAATTACAATAATTGTGGGTGTTGCTAATTTTCGACCGTTAATAAAAATATCTATCGGTGTAAAAAATAATGAAAATAGTCAAATTGGAGAAAGGTCGATATTTCGTGATATTTGAAATCCAACCCAATATCGCCTAGCACTAATAAATATGAATGTGGAGTTTTCTTGTTGAAAAACTAGCCTTAAATTAAAGAAAAAAATTCATGTGCTAGCTTTGTATTCCAGGGTGACAGCTTTCATCGCATAAATAAATTCTGTAAGGCAACTGAATCACCTCAAAAACGGTTTCATGTCCAGTTGGGGGAAGGTCGAATTGTGAAGAGCACCGACCTCATTTCCAATTACAGGGACGGTGACCAAGCGTAGTTCGCGATTGCATCACATCAGGAGAGAGAGAAGAAAGGTTCGTTGTGGCTGATGGATTAATAAGATCTTCTCTCTGCTGCGGTGCAAGGTAATCCCCACAGGTATTAACTCTTTTGTGGCAATGGAATCATCCCAATCCTCCTCTTGTTCATCTATGCATCCCTGATGACAATGAGCGGGTCACGTGACCGGGCGGCCTTGTCGGCGTGTCCTCGCCTGGGGCGTCGTCTCCTTCCGCTTCCTCGTCGCCCGCTTGTAGCCCCACTTGCCCCTTCCTCTCCGCTCCTCTGCTTTCTGGAATGGTCGACGCCATTGTACCCCTTTCGACTCAGAAAGCTGGAGTCATCATGCCTCTCGCGGTTCCGCTCAGTTCAAGTTTAGGAAATGCAGTGGTCAAGTGAAGTTGAACCGTTTCATCGTTCATTTCTATTTTATCGCGTTTTTTTAACTATTTTATTGTTACTTTTTCTGTTGACCATATATACAAAATGAAGAGACTAAATATATTTCTTAAAATATTAAGTATTTGTAAATATTTGAATTCGTAAATTGTTTAATTGAATTTAATTTTGAATCTCGAAAAGAATTAAAGAGATGAGTTCCGAGATCACTTTTAAAGAAACCCAAGATAGTTTTCTTTCTTGTTTTGTTTTTATTTTTTTCTGTATGCTTGAGTCCGATACTTAGTGTGTCACATAAAGGCTTACGAATATATAAAATTTAAATTTGCGATGTTGAAAAACCAATTAAAATATTACCAATAACCAATAAACCAATTAAATTATTGTAATTTTTTTTAACGGATCGAGAGATATTTATAATCCAAAATTATTATACACAACGGATTTCTCTACTTCTGTTCATTTTGAAAATTGTATGAAATTTTATGAAACCAAGCTCGGGCTAACTTCGTCTCAACTCTTAAAATAAATGCCTGACAATGTATAATAGATTGGTGAAAACTTCTTTTTACAATAGGCTATGGTGTCGGTTATAAATGAATGTCTTATTCGAATATTAATCAAACTCCATTTTGGTTCATTTCGAAATACGGAACCTTCAAGTCTTATGAATGAATTGTTTTTCCTCTATCTTGTTTAATTTGTAGTGTCCTCTGCATGACAGCAAAATTAAGACGAGCTGTATAAGTCGAAAATAAAATAAAAATTCTTTCAATGATTATTAAAGGGAAGCTAAAGTTCATTATTTTATTAAATGAAGTTGGCTCACTATTAAAATAAAATCAGTATCAAATATCTTAAGTGGCTTTGTAAACAACGCCTGCACCTCCTGTTTATCTTTTTTAGGGTGAATATGAGTACTAAACCCCAGCAGCACTAGTGATTTTTATTCATTTTATGTTTGATTCGTCAAATTTTCTCTCTTTTTTTTTTTTTTTTTTTTTTTTTTTTTTTTTTTTTTTCAAATCCCATACTAAATTTTTTGGCACAATATGAGTCAATCACTCGAGTACATAATGCGCTAATGTTTTACCTTGAGTTAGGCACAGCATAATTGCAGCCGGCTCTTTTGTGAATAAATTGTATTTTCAATCCATCCGTATACACTTTTCCATCTGTCTTGGACGCTGTAATTATTTTCTTTAAATGTGTGAACAGAATTTCATTTAATGTATGTAGCATAACTATTTCCTCAAATATATTATTTTTCTTCGTTTTTTGTATATTATAAAAAAAAACAATTATAAATTCAAAATTACGAACGAAACCTTTTGAAACAGTTTTGTTCTGAGAACAGTTTGTTTTTCCAAAAAGTAAACTTATTAAATTATAATCCAATTTTTTGTTGTATATAGACAAAAAAAAAAAGAAAAAACGCTTACAGTTAGCCTTAAAATTCAATAATAGGATAAGATGTTAGTCGAAAGCACTTTGTTCAATGTAGTTTCGTCACCGTAACAATTTTACTGAATTCAATTAGAGATTGTTAATTTCGTTTACCAGATAAGTTGAGCTTAAGTTACATAGCTTTCATGATAGTAAAACTTCATGTTCCAGTCTGTTTATTAACTTCTCATTTTATTTCTTAGCTACTATGGAAGGACGGTTAGCTTTTTATCGCCAAAGATATTATCTAACTAAAGTTATTACTTTATAATTATTATTTTATACCAAATATTTTCATTGATATTGAGTGGGTCTATCACTTTTTTTTTTAATATTTTCTTGCCTATACATTGCATTTCGAGGGACTCCAGACGTCCTCAAAATTTTGTAAGATCGAAAATTATATTATACGTGTGGTACACTAAATATTTTGTTAATATTTACTGAATATTTTCTAAGTTATAACAAAAAAACATGAGAGAGAAAAAATTGTTTTTTTCTAAAAATGTTCACATCTCCATAAATATTCATACTAAATTTACGAAATTTTGCGCTGTCATTGCAAATAACAACCAAAGTAATCGTAAGAGTTACTACAAACTTTTTGCTTGATTTTTTGGCATTTGGTGTTCAAAAATACTTGTTTTCTTTTGTAATTTATTGTCGTTCCCTAAAATCCCTGAAAACTTTTAACTTTATTGCTAAGTATGAAAAACCGCATGAACTAAAAACTTCTAATATTGCAAAATAGTCCTCTAAGTATTTCTTGAGAAAGTCAAAAAAATATCAAAAACTCAAAGTGTCTCTTCCATTATTATAAGGTAGTATATATATATATATATATATATATATATATACTGTAACTCAGCTACGTGCCTGATTTTATACATGATTTTAAATTAGCTTAAAATATTTAAATCCATGCAGAGTATTTTTTTTTTTTTTAAAATGTGATCTCGTTAAAAATGTTCTACACGTTTTTAATTAATATACAAAATATTGTATTTGGTTCTTTTCTCTCTTTACTGCCATTTAATTAGTGGTAATAATTATGAAAATGACCAATGTTATTTCTCTCTCAATTACCATGCATAAGAAAAGGAGGGGGGTAAAAATGTCCAGCTCTTTAACCGGTTCCGAAGCAAAGTGACCTCTCGCTCTCTGTAGGCCGTTCTTTGGCGCCAGAGTATCCATCGACCCGAACGTGGTCGGCATAAAACCTCATTTTCTCTCTCAAGTTTGATATCTATTCTCTGATAAAGATACTTCACATGTTCCATACTTCATCTTTTTTCACTCACTTCGATCGGTTAGGTCTCTCTTTTTTTTTCCCAAGAAAAAGATCCCAATTTCTCTTCCACTTTGATGCATGCTTGTTTCAATGTGCGGTTTTTCATTATCATAAATAGAAGGAAAATAATTTTGGGTGGATTTGGGTTTTAAAATAAGGTACTTTTTTAGGGTAATTTTTTCCCCTCATCATTAAATTTGAAATATTTTTTAGAGTGTAGCTTTTATACTTATATTTACTATAGAAATTGCGTCCGATATGTGAGTGTGTGTGAAAGGCTATTAATGCCCACACATATATTTCATTGTTTTGAAACACCAATTTTATAACAGCATCTTAATAAATGTTTATCTCCGTAGTTTTGTAATTTATGCCTAAGTCATAATCTTTTTGTAAATTATGCGTGCGAATTCCTTTTTATACAGTCTCAAATTAATCAGCTTTGCGTTAGTTAATGAGGAAAACCACTAAAACGTCTCACAGTTAAATCGACAGCAGTAATACACCCACAACAAAAATGTACGAGCTCACCAGTTGCAGCTGGGATTCAAACTCGGCTGCTTGTGTATCAGCAAAAAACGAAGAAAGGAAGGAAAAAATTCTCGATTACATCTGAAACATCCTCGTTTTATACAGCATCGAGATAAAATAACTTAATAAACTGTTGTACTCAATTTTTTTTTTTTTTTAATTTTTTAATAATATTACAAATACGATTTTTTTATTTAAAGAAATAATTACTGTGCTTATAAAATTACACGTGCATATAAAATTACGAAAAGAAAGAAAGCAATATAAAAGTTATTTCGTCAAAATGGATTTAAATCGTTTAACAAAAAAAAAAAAAAAAAAAAAAAAAAAAAATCATTATGTAAATTTACCACGCTATTATAAAAAAATTTAATTCGTATGGGGGATTAAATAAGTCCTTTGAAAATATTGTAATTTTGAAGGAAAAAAAATAATATTGTGATATTGAACTTAATACTTTTGAGCATTGTAATTTTGATTGTTTTAAAATTTCACGACCGCAAATGCTACTCAAAATGCTTTAATTAGTTCCGAAACCCTAAAAAATGTGTTATTTATGTTGAGCTTTTGTTTACTTAAAGTAGAGAGAGGAGTTAACTCTCACCATCACCAAGCTTCTGCTGGATACGTTTTAACCCATGGAACTTCTGAGAGGAGTCAAAGCGACCCTTACGGCAGAGGTTCCCAAAAAGTGTTCCATTAATTAGAACTTTTTTTTACCAATGTTGTTGTTTTTTTTCCTGCAATTATTGAATACATTGATAAATAATTAAAAAGATGCGTTCATGAAAAATTGCATTAGTATTTTGCCCCGAATTAAAACAAACAATTTCAACAATAAAAAAGCACGCTTTTCGAATAACCATTTTTAAACCATTTCAAAGAGAACCATATTTCTGCTCTTTCATATCTTTAAATATTTTCAAAATTTTTAATATTTTTTCATTGATTATGTTCACAATTGATAATGAAATTAATTTATTAAATCAGGAAGTTTCGCCAAAAAGAGAACGATTATTTAGTTCAATGATCGACCGGAAAAAATTATGAACCTCCGCCTTAAAGTAAAGAAGTTGAAACCACATGCAATTGTGGTACAAAATTCAATCACTCGTTTATGAAAAATAGCGTAACTACTTGGTGATGCTTTTAATCTGTTATTTGAAACTTTATTTTAGTCATTTGAAGGGTGTGAATTTTAAATAGGAATCAAACTATCTTTCACACCTTTTTTCTTTGAAAAGGTGATCAACTCTCATCGGTGTCGCCACATCAATGGCGAAAGGTCATTCACATGGAGTGATTTCTCACTGGATCTTCAAAGACTTATCTTTCCAGCGAAGGGTGTACTTGTCGAGCATCTTCCAACTTCTAATTTAAATACGGCCTCGGCTTTAAATTTTATTTTTTTTTAAAAAGAATGCTCTTTCTTTTTGTAAATGTTTGAAAAAGGGACCACCTGCGTAGGAAGACACAATAAGAATTTTTTTGATTTTTTAGTGAAATCTAGGTGGGGCTGCTATAATTTTTTTACCTATTCTCTTTTTCTATAATATTTGAAGTCTCCGTTCAAATTTTAATAGCATAGTAAATTTATATTGTTTAGAGCCTGCATTTTTCTAATACCATTTGTCCTATTTGGCTGGATTCAAAGAAAAAGAATTCTGGAATTTTCCTGAATACTATTATTAATCAGTATTTAGGATAGAGGAAAATGCTAAGTTATATTAATACAATGAATGAGTAATCAATTTCCGTTGCAGTCTATCAGTGTTGGTTATCTACTTCTTTGTCTACTTTTATCCACTACGAAGGAGGTGATAGTATTTTGAAATATTTTCATTTATTAATAATTTGGTTTTCAGAGTTCAGATTTCTAAGAATACGAGTCTTTTAATACTTATTTGTAAATTAAAAAACAAAACAAAAAAAAAACTACTTTATAATAAATCAAGCGTAACTTCTATCTGTACTATGTATAAAATTTCATATAAATTCATTATTCATAAAAATATATTTCAGTTGATACTATGTTTTCAATGAGCCGATGGCAATCATTTTAATTTTTCCAATATTTATTAAAAGTTTTATAATTATAACGTCTATACCCAAATATTCGTAGTATGGAAGGTAGTTATTACATTAACGTGTACAAAACTATAAAATTATCAAATTTGTTGCCAAAAACAAATGCTAAAATTAATTGGCCCAGCGACAGTAAATTTTCATCTACTTAGTGGTGGGTCACTAATTGTTCTAATTAAAAAAAAAAAACAAAAAAAAAATACTACTATTTAATTATTAAGAGAGAAAATACCAGTGAATTGTAATTTGTTATTTGCAGAAAACATTGCAATTCTTAATATATATATATATATATATATATATATATATATATATATATATATATATATATATATATATTGTTACATAGCTTGAGTATTTTTTTTTTAAATTTAAATTTTAAAAAAGGTTTTCACGCGCCTATCTTTACCGTCAATAATACACTTAAATGTCAATATGACTTTACCAACGTACATTCATTTGTGGGATTTGAAAAGCCTTCTCCAACGCTACTAACTCAACTTAACAAATCATGCATTTGTACTCGGTGATTTAAATGATTTTTTTTTATTTTCATTCCTCCCCGTTTTAAGTGGAAGTAAAAAGCTCTGACTCTTTATATCCATCCATCTAGAGAAAATTCTCCCAAGGTTCAATTTGTAGTTGTCAAGATCAAAGCAAATCCTTTCTTCACTTACTTGAAAGGAGTGCCGATCTCTTAGATTCAAAAAAGAAGAAGAAGAAAGGGGGAGGTGACGCTCCAATCCTTAAAAGATCTTTTAGGGTCTTTAACACTCCGTTACGGTTTTCAAAGAGTTAAATTTGTCAGCGTTCTCCAATGGAGGCGAAGACAGAAACTAAAAAGAGATCTTTTAGGGTGTAACGCCCTTTATCCCTCAACTTGGCAAATGTTGGTTGTTCATTTATTCCCAATAATGCGTTTGTAATTTAATTTGAGTTTCAATTCTTGGTCTCAATTCATTCTAATTACTGCTTTCTTTAAAATTGTCTGTTGCTCGCATTTTTAAAGCAATGAGTACTACCTTCCTAACAACTCCATTATTGTCTTGACATTCTGATCCTCGAACTAACATATATTTGTAACTAATTGTTTGATTATGCTTAAACTTGAATGAAACTTCAACTAACCTAATGAAGCCATTACATAAATAAGATCTTATTTTTTTCTCATTGGCCAAAATTATAGCTTTTTGAATAAATTTTCATGAAATGATGTTACTCATGATTGTTTGATCAAGTTTGCCTATCTAAAGACAGACAAGTTTTCCTGTCTACGCTTATTTTGAAAATGGCGCGAAACTTCAATATGGAGAAAAGCCTCATTTTCGTGAAAATGAAAAGCATTTGTGGTCTAATTTTTCAAGATTTAAAAGCTTAGTGCAATGCTGCATTACCTCGGCTCATCAAAATTTGCAAAAACTGAGAATAAGGCAGTGATTTTGATAATTTTCATATAGGTGTTAAAATGTTGCCATATTAAGGATTTTTTTTTAAAATTTAATAACTTTTAAAATATTTAAATTATTTGTCTGTTCTAAAGCCCAGATAATTCTTCACGGCAATATTATATATATAGTTTAAACTCATCGCATTGATTCAAGTGTAAGGCACTTAAACTATGGCTTTTTTATTTTCCTTGGCAATGGAGCTACGTAAAACAGCATTGAAATAATTTATTTAATAATCGTGCATTTATGTATGATTCAGTGTCTGAAATAATTATTTTTCAAAGAAAATGACATTTAACTGCCTTACTCAATCTTTTCTACCCATAATTTCACTTTTAAGTAATTTACAGATCACATCTTGACCAACTGCTTTTTTTTCCATTTTATCTTCACTTTCGTCCAAGAATTGTACTCTTGATACGAAAATTTCTTAAACCTAGACATCCAACCAGACAGAGTCTGAATGAGATCACCATTTTTAAATCTTTCAGGGGAAGGGAAAAATATTCCTTTTTTTTTTTCTTTCCCCTTTAGAGAAGGGAGTGTGCTTGCCAAGAAAAGGGGGATCTTGAATTCTTTTTATTGCCTGATGAGAAAGGGAGGTTCACCTTGCTACGGTTATTCCCATGGAACCTTAGTTCATTGACCTAATTCGGACTTAGACGGTCAGTAAGATGCATTTAATGGACCCTGTATGCTAATTTGACAGGTTGAAGACATTTATTTGCCTCCATAAAGATACTTAGGTAGTCTAATAATAGTGCCACTAAATCTTAACATTTATAATGAAGTCACTTTGTACTGTGCTCGTTCCTGATTTCGAATTATTATTTGATGAGTAACTTTTTCATCAACTGAAATACTTAAAACTTTTTGCTTCAGGGTATGTACAAAACATCGGTTATTATTTTTATCACACGAGGATCACTAATTGGAATTTTATATTATTATTATCTTATTACATACTTAGACACAAAACTATTATACGTGTAAACTGCAATGAGATGAAAGAATTTCATAAAAGAATGACTTTAAAATTAAAGTGAAGAATTGGGATTTAAGTTACCGGTACAGAAATTGTCATTAACTATCGCCCCCTCTGACTAAAAAAATGACTAAATTAATAATAGTAGAAAAATATTTAATTTCCATGATTAAAAAAAAAAAAAAAATTTTCCTTCTATTTATAGCGTTTTGTCCCCCCCCCCTTTTATAAAGCGCCATTAAATTTATATTTAGAATTCTAAAATGCTGAGTTACCAATTCGATTGTTGAAAGATTTTCAAACCTTAGTCTTTTTTATTAACAATACATGTGTAGCTCAAAACTTTGTTTAAATATTAAGAATATTAAAGTTGCTTATGTAGGGAAAAAAATGAATAAAATTGTTTTCAGTGGGTAAGTCTATGATTTTATTTAAGATTATCTCGTTATTTTACGATATTTGTTGTAGACAATTTATTTTTCTGGGAAAATTTTATTCATTTACCTTGTAAAGATTAATAATAGTATGCTGTACTTAGGTTATTAATTTTTAAAACAAATCGATATTGTTTTTATTAACTAAGAAAGTTATTGTTAATTGATATGAAAATTGAATTCATCACAATCCTCGAAAACTAAATTTTTTTTTTCGCTGACCGTCCGCGAAAACAGGTTGTGTACCGGTAATTATATAGTATATTTTATGACATACAGATTTAGCTCCAGTGATTTTTTTTTTTTCCTATGCTCCCCCTCAATGTGCAAAGATAAGATTAAAATCAATTTTACTGTATCTTAAATTTAAAAAAAAAAAAATTATAATAACGCTTATAATTTTTAGAATAATTACTAAAAACTATTTTACTTAACATTTAATTTTTTTTTTTTTTTTTCCTGTAGTAAGCAATCTTTGTTTTAATACAGCACTTTCTAATTTGTTTTTATTCGCATTCTTTTTTTGCATAAGTCTAGAAAGCAAAAAATAATTCAAGGTAAATAAATGAAAGTAATTCAACTATTTACAAATGAAGTAAATGTTCTTTACAAATAAAACTTGCATCATATTCAGCTTTTTGAAAATAAAATTTTATATGCCTCAAATTTCTGTCATTTGCAATTTTTTTTCTTATTATATATTTTTTTACTGGTAACCTACTTGTACTGAAGACTTTATCATTTTAACAGTTTTCTGTATGGCATCAATCATCTTTCTTTCAATCTAATTATTTCTTTTTAAAAGCTTTCTTCGGAAATTTTCCTCCTGCGCTTTCGATCTAATTATAAAATTACGAATTAATAGATTTAAAATATATATTTTATCAGATTTAATTTCCTACTTATATTATGAAGAAATAAATAACTAAATAAATGTTATTTGATATGTTTTTGTTGTGCATGCGTTGAAATCTTGAAATTTTTTTATTTTGTTGCACTAAAACTAGAATTTATTAAAACAAAGTTTGCAGCAACCTAAATTTTTAAATACTATTTTTTGAAAGGTATTTAATATAGGTGAAAATTTATACAAAAAATGCTTATTAAATTTGAATTCAGGATTATAATACGCGTTATAACTCCCCCAAACTACTATTTCGGTCGACTATATCGAGTGGAATTTTACTAGTATACTACTCGAATCATTAATTTACCAGTCTGAATTTTAAATTTAATTTTTTGTTCTTACACCTGTTGCCCACGTGGAGACTAACTGAAACGTGATGCGAGAAACTTAGTAATGGATTTTTAAGCTTCTAAGCGTGCCTTTTAAATTTCAAAATGGAAACTGAGTAACTGTTTCACTAATGAAAAGATTTTATGGTCTTCAATTTACTAAAGATAAGACGGAAGTTCATTAGAAACATAGTATTTCTTATCTTGTACGCTCGTGTTAAAATTTTCCATTTCCCTTAAAGCAATTTTTAACTGTAATAAAAGAGTGGTTTAAATTTCTTATTTAGCCTTTTTAATTATTTGTTTTTAAAAATCTTATTGTTAATTAAAACCTAATTAATACTGAGTTTTTTTTTTTCACTTAAATCATTTCGTAAATTTTAACAAATCAAATAGCTGAAAAATTCAAATCACATGAAATAGATCATTCAGTTCAGTTATTTTAATAACGTGAATACAGTAATTTCGAATCATCGTGCAAAATAGAACCACCTGATCTCAATAAGTGTCGAAATAATTGAACTAGACATTCCTTGTTTTCGATTGTAAATTTAGTGATTTAAATGATTAAAATCATGTGGTCTCGGTGGTAAAATATGATTCGAATGAATCTTAAGTTTTTAAGTTGTTCATATCATGGAGGAAAAATCAAACAATTCTGAACAGACAGAAAAAAACGGTTTCAAATTTTTGTTACGCTCGATTGAATGTAAGAATTATGATTAGAATCAGCTATTTTTTTATTTCTCAATTCAGTTTCTAATTCTTACTCTAAGTATCCTCTTTTTTTTTCTTCACTTTCACTATTATTCCATTGCTGCCAACTCTACTGGATTTACCAGTATACTTCTGGATTTTGCCTGCTGGTCCACTGGTTTAATAAAAAATTTTCTTGGTTTTTTTACATTTTGGTAAGTTTCCTAAGAAAATATCCCTATTTAAATAGAATTTTTAAACAATTTATTTCTTGAATATTTAAATATTACTGATACGTAATGAAGCTAGTCTCATTTTTAGTAATCAGTTTAAAACTTTTCTTTCTTTTTTTAATTTTTAGTTTATTTTTCTTCAGAATTCCTTTTTTAAATAAATTAATTAAAAAAAATTTAACTATCGATAATAAATGTCTATTACAATTCAAATTTATGAGATAACATAATAAAAATCATTTCATTAAAAAAACTTAATGTCAACCAATGCAATTAATGCATTTAATGTCAACCACAGATGGAAAATATTGCAGACTGTTTACAGTTTTTAATAAAAGTTTTTGTACATTGATGACCATAGGAATCTATGAAATTCCCTATATCTAAAATATTTACTACATTATGCAAAAGTATTATTCTTATTATAAATTAATTTTATTTCGTAAAATCTATTGGATTTTTTCTTATCCGCTTTGGCAGCTATACACTTCTTTTAATATCTTATTTATTTTATAGTTAAAGGAAAAAAAGTGATAAATAGTCTTCAAGCAACGAACCGTTATTATTTAATTCAGACTCTCAAAACTGATAACATTTTCTCAATAAGAAAATTCCGTTTATTTACTAAGAACAAATACATAAACAGGACCATTTATTGTGATTTTGCCCTTAAATATTTAGAAACTTTATAATCTTACAGTTAATGTATTCAACCTAAATATTACAATTTGTGATGAATTCCAATATTGCGTTTCCTTCTTCGATTAACTAAAAGTGCTGTAATCATTTAATCAACTTTATCTATGCTAAAATAAACAATTTCAGCGTAAAATTACCCCTAAGTATTTTTTTCCTGTTGAGTTCAATCCAGTTGGGCTCCAGAATGAATGTTCCCGATTCTCTCAATTTTCCGTATCTGCTACAGATATCTCTCCATTTTATGCAAAATTGTACACGAATTCTCCAGAAAATTAATTCTTTTTTTTTTCTTTCTTTTTTTTCCTTTTTTAAGGTAATTAAAGAAACGTTTTAACTACCATTCTATGTAAAGTAAAATATTAGCTTTAATAAATCTCCAAAAAATTTCTTCTTTTGACTGTTTCAAATAAACGACAGCATTTCACTGAACATAGTGGTATCAGCATATAATCAGTTCCATATAACCGGTATCACGTCATTCTCTTTAAAATTCCTGAGTGGAGTTTCCTGAAAATGTGGTGGGACATCATTTTTTACAGTACTTCACCCCCTTGTCCTGGTGCTACTTTTGAAGGTCAGACAAAGGTGAAACAACCCCCTCGGGCGGAAGACGCCGTCTGCTAGCTCCACTCCCTTTTACCTGTGCTCACCCTTGACCCAGCATGGTAAAAAAAAAAAAACTTAGAAACCCCCTTTCTGTCCCGGAGATTCTCCATTGTCCCATTTAAGAAAATGAAAAAAGTCCTTTAATCGGATGCGCCCCCCTCCTTTTTTTTTAACTCGGGTCACTGGCCTCTGGCCACTCGTTCTGGACTTTCAAAAAGAAAGGAGTTTCTGTAGAAAATTGACTTCTTTTTTTTTCCTTCTTCATCCTTCTTATATTTCAAAAAGGAAGGTCGTTCAACTCATCCCACCTGGACTTTGCTATGGAGGCAGGGATTATCTTACGAGGGGTCCAAGAAACCTTTCCCCCCCCCCCTATTTCCCCTTCAACCCCAGGACTTGAAATGTTCAATATTTTGAAACAAAATCGAATTAGAAGTTGGAATAATTACATTCTGAAATTCTTGCATTATCTCTTCTTGCCCATTGCCTAGCGAGTGATAAGGATGTTGTTTATAATAAATGAAACAAAACAACGCAATAATTAAAAGAACTTGAAATAATTAAAACAACGATTCAATTTTTTTCACGTTAATTTGCGACTTTTGGTGTGCGGCTGATTGTGTCCTCATTTAGGAATTATAATTAACTTTTTTTTTTTTACCCTACACCCTCATTAATAGTGTTTTTTCAGTTTTTATTAAGTCCTCCACGAGGGCAAATTTCTCCCAGTACTCGATCCAGGAGTTCCCTTGTTGCAGGATTGGGTTCAAAATTACAAGGCTACGGAGTTGAACATTAGTAGTCGTAAACCCATAAAATTGGGTCGGCTGTTCAACGATTGTTATAAAATAAAATAAAAAGTTTTTCTTTTGAGCCTTGATGGCTCCTGGAATATTGCGTTTCCAAACGTGAACCAAGTTCGAATCCCAGCGATGACTCGTCAATACGAATTCCGCATCCTGCTTGCACCGACCACAGTGGCGACGTATAATATCCTCAGTGGTAGGCGAATCATGGGTTAGAGTCAGGTTGACCATGGGATGTTTGCGTGGTTTTCATCTCCTTGTAACGCAAATGCAGATTAGTTCCATCAAAAATCCTCCACGAAGGCAAATTTTCCTAATACTTGATCCGGGAATTCCCTTGTCTTCTGGATTGGGTTTAAAATTACAAGGCTGTGGAGTGGAACATTAGTAGTCGTAAACCTAAAAAATAAACATCTTGCATATATATATATAATATATATATATATATATATATATAGAGAGAGAGAGAGAGAGAGAGAGTGAAAACGTGTGAAATTATAAGCCGAAACTAATTAACTCAAAGGTAGATTTTTTTTCCCCAATTTTATTTTATTTAACTAATGATGATCACAAGTGTAGTCCCGCCATAATTTTAAATTTTACATACATACATCAAAACTGGCGTAAATTGTACATCGAAACTAATGAACCCAAATGTAGTTCTCCCATATTAAATTATATTTTTGGGTATAGTTGCGAAGTACCAAAGTATAAATGGTTGTACGCTTCACACTTGCGAATGATTTCTCTGTACTACTTCAAGCTAACTATTTTTATACTCATGTTTTGTACCGATAATGAAGTACTGTTATTCTGAAGGTGTGGATACATACAACATAATTCAGATGCTGAACACGACACTATATTGATAAAATGAAAAGTGTAACTGGTTTTTCTAGTGTATATCCCATTTCTTTTAATATTGAATTCATTAGCTTTTTAACGTATTTTCAAATTGTCTTAATTTATTTATAGTGTTTTTAATTAGCTTGTCAATAAGCTTTAAGTGAATATGATCGAAATTGGTACACCCATAACTATCATCCAATGTAAAATAATTACTAGTTTTAATTATTAGTAATTAACATTCTAGTACTTTACATTAGCATATAAACGTATTATTCATGAATCCTTTTATTAGTTAACTTTATTTTTTAAAAAAAAATGTCAATATCTTCTTAAAATGCTGTACTTAAAAAAGAAAATAGCTATCAACTAAAACTGTTTAAGAGGAAGTTTGAAAAATGCTTCTTTCCGAAATTTATCATGCAGGTAGAATTTAAGGGGGTGTTCTCTCTTCTGAAGTGAACTTGAGGAAACCCTGCCCTCTCATCTTGGCTTAGGTATCCGCCCTATCCTCCCCTTCAGTAGAGGAAAAAGTGAAAAGAAGGGAGAGGAAAATCTTCCCCAAGATCTCCATGATTCACTAAACTAGAAAAAAGAAATGCATTGAAAACGCCTTCTATAGTTATTGTTCGAAAATAAAAATTCGATTTCTTCGTGGCTATATTTTTTTTTCTTACTCCCAGAAGTTTATTTCAACATCAATAAATTTTTTATCATAGAAAACGTTTTTTCTATTTTTATTGTCGGTGTTAACAATATCATTTAAATAATGGCTAAAGATATTTTAAAATCCATCAAAATTTCAGCTTTTCATTCTATTTTTGGTGAATTGCACTTTTTTATCGCCTTTTTCTATTTTTTGCTAAGTTTAAAAGTCCGATTATTAATTGTAATATTTCTTTTTACAATTGTACTTATATAATATAAAATACAATTTAATGTGCAATTGTACAAAAAGCCCGATTATTAACTGTAATATTTTTTTTTACAATTGTACTTATATAATATAAAATGCAATATAATATACAATTGTTCTTATACAAAAAGCCAAATTATTAACTGTAATATTTCTTTATACAATGTACTTATACAATATGAGCGAATCGAGAATTATTTAATAAATTTAAGAACGCTGTGCGTCCCGGAAGTTCTAGATAAGCGGTCGCCAGTTAGTTATCAACAGAAGAAAATTATGAAAATTACAAACAAAATATCAAACTTTAGTCGCCAAAAGTTGCGACCCTGTTAGAGCCCAATATAAAAAATGTCTTACTTAAAACGACGTGTTTGATAAACTATTTTTATTTCTAAATTTTATAGCAATTTTCATATAAAATTTCTTTTGTATTAATATAACTTTCATAATTAGCGTAGAGTGAGCTGGAAAAGACAACAAAATTTAACTTAAAAGACATGAATCACCGTTACAAACCCGCAACAGTAAAATAAAAAGCATATTATTAATTATAAAGTGTTTTTTTTTTTTAATATGACCGAGCCATCGAAAACAGAGTTTTTTAAGATTTCAGTGGTGTTGGCGATTCAGAAGAATTTTTCGAATATTCAGGAATCTGTTGATAAATTTTGGAAAATTAAAAATAATTCTGTAAAATTGAACATTCATTGGTGGATGGTCCCAATTCGGATCAGATGATCCCATTTAAGTAACTTGAACATAAGTGAATTTATTACTCTAAAAGAGAAGCTGTGTTGGTTGTGCAAAATCGTTAACATGAAGAATTCTGTAGTCAGAAAAGTTTTTTTAAAATACAAAAATAAATTTTCTCAATGAAAGTTATGAAATAAATCTATACTGTCACCAAATATAGATATTTTATATCAGCACTGTGGTCGGTGCAGAATTCCTATCGGCTAGAAATCGCTGACATTCGGACCTGGGTCACCTTATTGAGTAGCAAGCGCTCGGTACCTTCAGCCATCGCAGCTGTAGTGAAACAATCTTATTTTGAAGAAAAGTCTAAATCTATGCTTACATTAAAATTCATATATTGAAATCATATTTAAGCGTAAAAATGTTTAACTATAGTGTCATATATAGTAACCTTGTCATTCGAAACTTCCAAAAAAATTATTAAGAAAGATAAAAATCAGGTATAAAGAAAGAATCAGGCAAAATTATAAAGAAAGATATCAATTTGACAATAAATAGCAGTTTATGTTTTCAATATCAATTGCTAGAAAGTAAGAGTGAATACAGAAAACAGTTATAAAATGATTTGAGAAAAAAAATATCAAATGGTAAGCAAAACAGTATGGCAAGAACTAGAATTTGAACTGACGGTTAATATTCGTTTATGATTGAGGTGAAAAACTGTTATCTCAACAAAACTGCTTTTAATAGTAGAAAAAAGTGAGATAGTCAGAAAAAACGGGTATTTTTTAACAGTGTTCTTTGATTTAAATTACGTAATCCTTTCGATACTTTTCCTTAATTAATGTTAATTCCTAAAAAAACTTAAGAGCTCGATATTAAAACACTATCTGTCTACGTAAAGTAATGTCATTTTTTTGGGGTGATAGAATGGATAGATTTCCTAACCGTAATGACATTCAATCAACCTCGATCTTTTGTGAAGAAACAGCTTTCCGAGAAATCCATATCTGCCCCATGAGGGCTGCAAGCATTTAGAATTCCCTCCCCCCCCTCTTGCGAGCGTCATTTCTGACCCCATTACCTGGATTTATATTGAATTAATGTCTTTCTCTTCGATTCAAAATTGTCTTGCCACGATTAACGTTCCAATCTTGTTCTCATGGGCATTTAGTTATATAATCGAAAGAAATTCTATGATTTCAATAATATTTAGAAGATAAGATCTATGATTATATAATATTTGGTTAAATTAACTAATTATTTCCTATTTTATTAGATTTTCTTATCTGTGCACGTATTTCGCATGTCTTAGGATTCAATATTTCAGGCAATAAAAATAACCCAGTATCGAAAATAACTCTTTTTTTTCTTTTTCTTTTTTTTTTTTGAAAGTATTTATCTTAATAATTAACCATAATAATTTCACAAATAATCTATGTTTTGTCAAGGTTTCAAGAAATAATCCATTCTACTGCCATTTACTATGATATTTCTATACGCTTTTTGAATTATTTTTTTTACAATCTTGTTTTTGGTAATTTCGAAAAAATCGCAGTATAGCTGATTCCGGCTCTTGTTTCATGAAACTCTTCTTTTAACTAACTTTCCTTAAAACATTGAACCATATGATGATCAGTTGCCAAAAAGCTAACTTTGATTTTCTTTCTTATAAAGTCAATGAAATTTTGTCTCATTATTGTGTGTCTCATTATTCAAATACAATTTTCACTCAAGGATAATTATTTTTTGTGTATTTTGCAATATTTTTTTTTTGAATAATTAAACGAAAACTGTGGACTCATCAAATTTTATCGAAGCATCTAAAGGTAGCTTGGAAGAAAAGAGTTTTTGCGCAAGTTTTGCTCACACGAAAGAAAATCTAAAATCACCAAAAATATGCAAGTCGATATCAAAAACTTTACTTCCCCTTTTATGTGATAATGATTGTTTATGCATGGGCATTCCGATATGACAATTTTCTCCAACTGCAGTTGGAATTGACTTCTACATTGCCTTGAATAGAATGAGAAGAGTATTTTAAAATCATACAATGCCTTTGAATATTGAATAATTAGACTTGCCTCCGAAATAACTTTGAGGCCTGAAACTGTTATTAGTTAATATGCTAGTCCAATAGTTTGATTCAGACAGTTAATTCTAGTGATTGAATGTGGCTACAGTAGAATTCCAGACAGTCACGATCGATTGTCGCGATTTTTGTTATGCCTTTTTTTGGTTTTTTGTTATTTTTTATTATCTGTTATGCAAAACGTCGCCATTTAGTAGTTAATTAGGTTAATAACAATGCTCTTACAAATTTGTCTTCCTGAGAGTTATATTTTTTACATTGAGTATTTGTTTAAAAAAAATACAAAATTAAAAATATTAATTAAAGAAGATTATCGTTTTCTCTCTGAAAAATACCTTTTTCTTCGAATTAAACACGTTTTATACTATTATTATTATTATTTCATCTAAGTTTTATTTAAGTCATACTTTTTTTCCTTTTTTTGTGATTTCTTTCTGAACAGGGCTATTATCTCCCCTCTGACTATTATTCTCCCCCCCCCCCGCCATTTTATTCTCATTACTACACGGATCTGTCATCAGTCTTAGATTTTTTACCCTTTATTTATACAAAATGTGATAAAAAACCGATACTTAATAGGGCTGATTCAAAAATCCAGCTGTTTGCAACCATAGGCTTTTTGCATTGCACCAGGTTATTACAAACAAGCAAGACACATTACAATGATCTCAAAGGGTACGAATCCCAGTCGATACGAATTCCGCATCAGGCTTGCACCGACTATAGTGCTGACGTGAAATATCCTCAGTGGTAGACGGATCATGGGTTAGAGTCCCCTTGCCGTCAGTCTAACCGTGGGAGGTTCTCGTGGTCTTCCTCTCCATGTAACGCAAATGTGTGTTAGCTCCATCAAAAAGTCCTCCACGAAGGCAAATTTCTCCCAATACTCGATCCAGGAGTTCCCTTGTCTTCTGGATTGGGTTCAAAATTACAAGGACTACGGAGTTGAACATTAATAGTCGTAAACCCATAAAATTGGGACTGCTGTTCAACGACGGTTATAAAATAAAATAAAATGATCTCAAAGGTTAAAAGTTTTCATAAGGAGCCACAGTAGCTCAGGGGGTAGAGCTATCGCCTCCCAATGAAATGAATAGGTTCGAATCCCAGCGGTGACGAATTCTGCTCGCACCGACCGCAGTGCTGACGGAAACTATCTTCAGTAGTAGACGGTTCTTGGGTTAGAATTCCCTTGCCCCCTAGCTAACCATGGAAGTATTCTAGTCTGGATTACTAAGTTTTAATTTCTGATGACCTATTAGAAGATATAATACCTATTAGATATGTAACTTATATAATCATTAAAAATTAGGCTAGGGTGTTTGCGAGTTTTCTGCTTGTTCATAAATGGAAACTGATTTAAATTAAAAAACTCCACGAATTTTTTAATTTATTCTTCTTTTTTTTTTTTTACTCATTTATTTATTGCAATTTTATTCATTTACTTTTATTCGATTTATTTTTATTTCCTTTATTTTATTGTTCTAAGTAACAACGAAATTAATCTTAGGCGTGAATGTGTTCGAAAATTATTTCCTTATTTAGTGCATTATACGGTCGTTAGCTAAAGCAAAGAAGGTGAGTGATTTTTTTATTTTATTTATTTATTTTAGCTGTGCTTGCTCAGTAGCTTTAGTAGCTTGCTGCAATTAAAAAAGAAAAGAAAAAAGGAACTGAATTGACGCATTTGAGTTGCTGTAGGTTTCCTTTTCTCCGTTTATTCTATAAATCAAAATAAATGTCGAAGTTGAACAAGCTTAATTGAATTTGCAACTTAAAATGATTTTTTTTTTCCTCCCTAAAACTTCTCCTTGTCGTAGTAGGAAATTCCCGATTTCAAAAGGATTCTCTGCTTCCTTTCTCGACCCTTTTCATTTCCTCTCCGGGGTTTCTTTGGATTCGCAAATGTTACCCTTTTAGGTTTCATCAGTAATTGTACCCAAAAGGGCTGTCCTGTCAGTATTATTTTCCTGTATCGAGATTATGGGAAATTATTTGCCCTTTTCCACTTTCTCGTAGTCTTGGAGACTAGCGAAACAATTTTGATGATCTGTTACCATAGGTTACCTGAAAATGCTAGCGTTCTTGCTTGTTATTTAGATTTATAGTCCTTTTTTTTTTTTTTTTATCTCTTTCACTATTTATTTTAACACCATATTTTTTTAACTTTACCTTATATTTTTTTCGCATCCTATTTCTTCATTTTTCTTATGGTACATTGATTCTTTTTGTTCCATATGATATTAATTCTTATTTTTCTTTTATTATTCGATTTTTTTTTTCTTCAATCCTCTGTTGAATATTGTTATTTTTGTTTCCTAGTCTATTTTATTATTTTGTCCCATATGTTTACAAGGATCGAAATGAAATCGATCGAATAGCTCCTCGTCAAATTAAATTTTTTAACTACACGTCTTTTTAAAATTAAAAAACTCAGTAACAATTCGATAGATTTCGTTTAAATTTTGAATTTTAAATATTCTGTTTAAAATTATACACTTTAAAATGTTCCCAAAATCTATATTCGGCTATTATTAAGCTATGTAGTTGAAAATAATAAATATTTATTAATAATTAATTTTTATCTTTGGATAAACGAATTTTATCGTCGCGTGATGAGTTTTTAATTTCGCTTAAGAAGATGTAACAAAAAAACACTAGATATGAAATTTACATTAAGGAGTCCAAACTTTCAACTATCCTCTTGGCTAAAAAATTGAGACGATATCTTCGAAATTGCGGCTACCCATATTTTGAGGATCAATAATCCGAATCCATCAGGGCAAAAAAAAGCATGTTTATTAAGATAAAGTAAATTTTTGTGTCTAATTTCAGAACTTAAAATATCGTTTGTGCTTCTTAATTGGCGTTTTTAAAATAGTGTCTTAAAACCATTGTACGTATAAATCCGATTATTTGATCAAAAGGTATTTGTTTACTTTTTTTAGTTTCCGTACAGTACGTCATATAAATATTATAATTATTGTGTAGTTATTATAGTTTTTTTTTTATTAACAACCGTTTAAAAATCTGTTATTTTTTTATGATTTCCTTAACCAGACTTATATTCTATTTCAAGAATGGACTTTGAATTAGGGTAAAATTGCCTTCACATTAAAACTTAATTACTAGCATGTATATTACTTTAATAATGCATAATTTAACTCCTTTAATGAGCCCCGAGAATTAACAGTATTAATGAGTAAAGTGGTAAACAATTTTGCTTGAAAATTTAAGTTTTTTTGCTTGTTTTTATCTCAAGCAAGTTTCTTCCTCCTCTACCTAAAGATTTTTCGATCTGATGTTGATTTTGGAACAGTTAGTTATTCAATAAACCTATTTGATTATTAAATTCAATAATCCGCGTAATACATTTACATTTCTAAAAGCTCTTAGAAAAAAATTAAAGATACTCTAAGATTATTTTTTTATTATTTCAAACTTATTGCATTTGTGTAGCTTATTTTTTGAAAACAATTCGAATTAAAAATGAAAAAGAAAAATTACTTTCTAAAAGTTTCCTGCGACCTCAGAGGTGCGGTAATTAAAATTGGATTATCGCAAAATACACCTTTCTTAATTAAAATATCTTCGCAAGCGAACATGATTACATGAGTTAAACCTCCACCGTGTTGTTGACGTTACTAATTAAATTTTGATGTGGAATTTTTTTTAAAAAATTCTATTTCTTGTTTTTATTAGGTGCTTGCACTTACCGAAGTAATTTATCTCGAAATTGAAGGAAATAGCTGGAAATTATCTTGGAGAAAAAGTTATTAGTGGAAATTTTCTTTAGAAATGTTGTAACACGTGCCATAATTTCAGTTAATATAATTGCTGAAAACAACTAATGGGAAACATTATGCTACAAAGGAAGAGATACTTTTTTTCCCCTTTCGATTTTGTTAGTTTTAATGCTTTTATTTATTTTAAATGTCACTATTCTATAAAATTTTATGTAAATAATTAAAACTAAGTATTTGATATCGTGTCCTTTATTAAATGCACATTGATAGAAAACATGACACGTGATGAACTATTTACTGCTGGAATAAAAACTCCATTCGCTTCAAAAATATTTAAATAGGAAATAACTGTCGCACGTTTTAAGCGCTGAAATACAGGTCCTCATTTTCAAGACTTGTCAGGCGTGAATGAAGCAGCTTATTTATACCTTGACACGAGAAATCATGAATTGTTGCACATTGTATCAAACTTGGGCATAAATTCAATTTCGATTATGCCAAAATTACTTCCACCTCAGTCACATCAGCTCATTTTGATGCCCTGTGGAATCTTGTTATTAATATATTGCTGGTTCAAAACTAAAACGACACATTTGCAAACATAATACGTTGCAGATGTGTTGTTTTAGTTTTGAACCAGCGATATGAAGGCCGATTCCCTCGCTAACGTCATCAGTTCCTCACCACCTCTCTATAGCGCGTGGAAATGCATTTTAACCCGATTTGCCCCTCTCGGCTACTGTAGTTTTTCTTGTTCTGATTTTCTTTTTTTTTTCACTCTTGACTAATGTGGTTTTTCTAGTTTTGTTTCTTACCTTTATTTTTTCATTGGCAACTTAACGGTTTATATTTCAAATCACTTTTGTGTTTTTTTAATTCTGTCTGGCAAGTCTTGAAAATGGGCGCCTGATTTTGAGCGCTTGAAACTGTTACTTACATATTGTTAAAAAGAATAAAGTTTTTAGTCAAGTACTATCTTACCTCTTCAATTTCCGGGGGTTATTTATTTAACTTTACCGTACTGGTTTAACTTGAGCATAAACGCGGTTCAATTTAACAACTTATTAAAGAAACTCTGCCCTTACTATTATGATTCAATGTACCGATATTATGAGAAACGAAAAGAATACATAATTTTTCGTAATTGATATATATATTTTCTATTTACTTGACTTACACTTTCATTACTTTTGTAATAATACTTAAGCTTGGTAGCTATGTAGAATAGTTAGTTTGCCGTGCAATCTGCAAATCAACTTTTTTTGAACAATCATACAACGTATGGTGAACAGCCACTCATTTATTATATTTGTTTAATTATAAATCAGGGGTCTGTTTAGAAGAAATTTGGGTCCGTTAACGGACCCTTCACAAAATATCTTTTCATAAAAACGGACCCTTCACAAAACATTTTAACTTAAAAACGGACCCTTCACAAAATAATTTATCTTTTAATCGGACCCTTCACAAATTTTTTTATCTTCATTATTGTTTTGTTAATCGAATAAACCCTTCCCAGGAAGGGGGAAGGGAGAAAGACAGATGTAAACGACCTAAATTTTGTCTTCGGCAGACGCTTCTTCCTTTATTCGTCCGAATAGAATGTAATTTAGCCTATTCTGCGTTCAGCAGTATAGGCTAAATAACAAACATTTGTATGTTGCATCGCTAATTTAGTAGCTGCATTTGCTGTTTATTTTTTAAAATTTAATTTTTTTAATTATAATTTTACAATGTTGAGCATAATCTTGTATGTCTTTACAATTTAAAAACTCTTTGAAAAAGTTTTTTTTGCAATAACGGACCCTATTTTCACAAATTCACAAAAGCGAACCCTGGTTGAAAGAATGTGACTTAACGTTTATTTTATATTCACAAATTACGAGTTATTTTTTCACAATTTTTACGAAAACGGACCTTTCACAAAATGTCTGGACAGACCCCTGTAAATAATCATGCTTTTAATGTTTATGATATATAGAAAAAATAAATAAATAATAAAACGAAAGGAAAGATGAAAATAAATATAAACCGTGTGTGTGTTTTTTATTTTATTTTCCTGCTCTGTGTTTTTGTGAGAGAAATGCTATTCAAAAAGACGATTCAAACGCATAAGTTTTTTTTTTTATTTTTTTTACTCTAGTACCGTAAGATCACTTTACAAAGAACGGATGAAATGTACGATGACTAAAGTATTTCATCAGTTGTTCCTACAACCGTCGTTGTTTCTTATTTCCGAACAATTTGATTTTAGACTTTCCTACGCTCTTTTTTTCCTGTGCTTACGGGAACTTTTTTTTTTTTTTTTTTTTTTCATTAAAATGTAAGCCTTTGCGGGTAATTGCCGTTTGGAGTAGATAGAAAATGGGAATTTCAATACATACTCGTCATTGTACGCCTCATTGCAAACAAAAATAAAATCTTCTCTACTTTTAACTTTCTCGTTCGCCTCTTTTTCTTTGAAAAAATAAAGACTGTTCGTGTTTTCCTTTTTTAACTTTACTCTGAAGTTTTTTGATGAATATTCACATGATGGAAAACGTGTAAAGCTAAGTCTGTTGCTCTCTGTGTACCTCATATTGAGATTGAGATTAAACGAAGCGAACTCTACTAATACCTACAATTTTTCTTCAACTACGTGATTTTCTATTTCTACTATCTCTTCTTCCTTCATTTCATTCTTTTAGTTCTAAGTAACCCCCCCCCCCTTCCTCGTATACTTCTCTACAAAAGTTGAGACTAAAATAGAAAAGGTAATTATGAAGCACTTGGTTTTAAGAGTGTTCTGCAGTCAGGTTTTATTTGCTTCACCTTCAACTTATAGAGAATAATTTGAAAATATATTTCGAGTTTATTATATTGCTAATTAATATTTTCGAATATTTCATTCCATTTAAATCATCCAACTTTTTCTTTGAAATTTCGTTACGAAATTATAGTTTTTAAGTATTTTCAACCGTTTTTCTCAAAGGAACCATAGTATAATTTGGCATTCTTTCAATTAATTCTTCATGAGTTAATAACAAGATAAGCGAAGCAATTAGAATCTTTACTCCAGAACATCCTTTAAAATTTCTTTAAGGCTATTTTTCTAAGGCTCCGTAATATGAAATGATGCGTTTTGCAAATAATAAGTTAATTTTATAACTATGAGTTTACAACTGTTACTCATAACTGTTAGGTCAAATTTACCCTATCTAAAGACAGCAGTCTACGCTTAATTTGAAAATGGCGCAAAACGTCAATATGAAAAAAAACCTCAGTTTCGTGAAATTGAAAAGCATTTGTGGTCTAATTTTTTAATATTTAAAAGCTTAGTGCAATGCTGCATTACCTGGTCTCATCAAAATTTGCAAAAAACGCGAATAAGGCTGGTTTTGATAATTTTCATCTAGGTGTAAAAATGTTGCCAAGTTGGCGATTTTTAAAAAAGTTTAATATTTTTTTTAATATTTAAGTTATTTGTCTGTTCTAAATCCCAGACAATTCTTCTCGTCAAGATTATTTACATAGTTTAAACTCATCACATTGATTCAAGTATAAGGCACTTAAACTATGGCCTTTTTATTTTCCTTGGCGACGGAGGTACGTAAGACAGCGTTAGAATGATTTATTTAATAATCGTGGTCTTGCATTTATGTATGATCCAGTGTATGAAATTAATATCTTTCAAGGAAAATGAAATCGACATTTAACTGCCTTACTCGATCTTTTCTACCCGGAATTTCACTTCTAAGTAATTTACTGATCACATCTTGACCAACTGCTTATATACCATTCGAATTTTATCTTCACTTTCGTCCAAGCGTTTATAATTGTACTCTTGATACGAAAATTTCTTAAACCTAGGCATCCAACCAGTAACTGTTACTCATGATTGTTTGGTCAAGTTTAGCCTTTCTAAGCCATTACTGTCTTCGCTTATTTTGAAAATGGCGCAAAACATCAATGTGGAGAAAAGCCAGTTTTGTGAAAATAAATAAGTACTTACTCCAGTGCTGCATTACCTGAGCTCCTAAATTTGCAATATTTAAAAAAGTTTAATAACTTTTAAAATATTTAAGTTATTTGTCTGTTTTAAAACCCAGATAATTCTGCACGGCACGATTATATCTACAGTTTAGAATCATCGCATTGCTTCAAGTGTAAGGCACTAAATTATGCCTTTTTTATTTTCCCTGGGGACTGAACTTCGAAAAACAGCATTTAAAAAACAAAACAAAAAGTTAATTTGTTATTTGTTTGCTTTTTTTTCTTTTTTTTTTTTTTTCCAAAGAATGAATGTTAAAATATAAGCATACAAACGTATGTAAGTCTGTACGAAAATGTGAATGTTCGAAATGTAATAATGTAACTGTTCTTAATATTTTGGAAATAACAGTATTTTTTGAACGAATTACAATATTTTATAAAATGTTTTGTAAAGAAAGTTGTGACATAAATATCTCAGTCTTGATAATCAATCGACATCCTAAGTATTAATTAAATAAGTTTTCTGTAACTATACACAGATTGCGAACTGTAGTCTGTCTCAGATCAGTATTTTCGGTAAGGTACCACCCAATCCACCGCCAATTTCTAAGCGTTCCATTTAAACATAGAAATCGCTCATTGACTGATAATTTGAATTATTGTAGTAATATAATTGCAATATTTTGGTGAGAGCTACTAAAATGCCTGTATGATCTTTTTATGCCCCCATCTACAGCTGGAGGTTATAGTTTTATACCTTTTATTCGAAATATATTACATCTCCTTAAAACCACTCGTGTATATTTGTGGTAGTTGAACGTCAACCGTTAACCGATTATTTCTCTGAATTTCCGGCCAGAAAGCGGAAAGAAATAAGTTTTTTTTTTCCCCTACAAATAAACATAAAAAAAAAACACCCATCTCTTCTAAACAACTCTCTTATAACTTCAGTAATAATGCCAAATTTCCTGTTCGGGTTCCAATGCCTGGAGAATTTAGCTTTTTAACGGTTTTTTTTTTCATTCTGCCGCCTGCCCCCCTTTTTTTGGATTGATGGGGTGAAAAGAAATTGTTCCCCTCTCTCTTCTTTGTAACTATTGGGGATCATTGTGCTAAGATACCGCATTTTTATTGGGATTTTTTTCTCCTTTATCCCCAAGTACAAGCCATTTTATAACATTGGCTGACCCTCCCCTTTTATCCTCGTTGTAAAGAGGGGCGGAATACTTGTGACAAATTCTGGACTTTGGTTCGTTGATTCCTCAATTTTGATAAGATGCCAATTGGTAGCAAAAACAGTGGCTATTTTTTTCTTTCCTGTTAATATCTCAAAAATGACGAATTGAAGAGCAGTGGATGAAAGTTATTTCAGACATTTTGGTGAATTTAAAATTAATTAGATTTAAAGACATACATTGAAGAGGAAAATGTAAACTACTAAAACAAAAAAGTAAAACTACTTTTTGCTCTCAAACTTCTAATTGTTGATATCAATAAACCTCTAGCAATCAAGAGTTTGCTTTTAGCGGATAAAGTTACTCTTCAACCGTACAGGAAAATGCCTTGGTAGCTTTCGACATCGAAAACACTCAGACTTTCATTTAATACCACTAAAATCTTCAAACTGAAATAAATCCATGTTGTATAGTTAAATAAAATAAAAACTTTCACATTGAGCCTTCTATGCCACACAGAACCTTCAACTAAACTCAAAGTTTTTTGTTAAAAAAAATGAAGCCGAGCAACTGTTTTTATAACTGCCATAAGAACCGAATTCGAGTAATTTTTACTAAAATGTCATCCAACAAAAATTCAAACTACTGTTGTTAAAATATTATCTTGAACAAAGAGCCGAGTAACTGTTTCTAAAATGCCATAAGAATCGAGTAATTGCTACAAAAACAATATCAAATCAAAATTTATACAACTAGGATGCTATCAAAGCAAGATTCGAACAACTGTTACTGAAATAATCATCTGAACAAAAATCCATGCTTTTTTTTCCAATACCCACCTGTGTTAACATTTTTTTCGTCAATTCAGGCGTTTACAGGGCATATTTGTTGGCCTCTCTTTCAGGGGCACCACATTAGGTGGGGCCAACGTTGCTCCCACAGTAAGGACAGATAGTACAGAGAAGGAAAGAACATACATGCCTTGCCCGGGATTCGAACCCGGAACTTTTCAGATGCAAGGGCAGTTCCCTACACAGGCCGGTCGGCTGCTACTAGTACTTAAATAGAATCAAATCAAAATTTGAGAAATGTATTAGCAGTCGTATATAAACAGATATAAAATTAATTTTGGATTCAGACTTATCGTCATTATGTGTGTATAAACCCGAGAAAGCAAAAATTCCCACCCAATTATTTATATTTTTTTATAACCGGCGTAGAACAGCGACCCAATTCTGAGTTAACGACTATTATTGTTCAACTCCGTAGCCTTGGGAATTTTTAACCCACTCCAAAAGACAAGAAAACTCCAGGATTGGAACAAGCCTGCTTTAGTGGAGTACTTTTTGATAGAACTAACACGCATTAGTGTTACATGAAGAGGAAAAGCCCGAAAACCTCCCATGGTTAGACCGACGGCAGGGGGATATTTTAATCCATGATCCGTATACTACTGGAGATATTTCAGTGCGAGCAGAATTCGTACCGACAAACCGACGCTAGAATTCAAACCTACATCACCTAGTTGGGAGGCGAACGCTCTTTCTTTTGAACCGCCGCTGCTAAACCCAATTATTTATCATTGTCCCAAGGTTCTTATTTAGAATAGTTAAAAAATTAATGGCCTAAAAATTTAAAATTTAGATTTATCTTAAAAGGTATAAACCACGAGTTCTAATTGATTGTTA